>JAJHUR010102667.1:988-12072 GCA_027495735.1 Lutjanus campechanus
TATACAGAAGAAAAGACTTTATCACAATATATATCATTACCACACATGCTTCAAATTATATCGCAATATAAATTTTAGGCCATATCACCCAGCCCTACTTCCATTATAAGTTTTACACCGCGACATTTATACCGCGATATATACCGTTACCGTGACAGGATTCAATTTATACCGTGATATTAATTTTGGGTCATACCGCCCAGCCCTACATCCACATTAATGATGTTTAATTATCAAAAGTCTTATTGTATTCGTCAAAAAATATCCTAATATTTGTTTTTTGTCCATTAGACCCAGTCCTACAGTACATCACTTTATAGGGTGAAAATTCAACTACAGAAAAATCCTCCAAATTCACAGTTTCATCACTATAATCAACCTTCTCATTAGAGATCTACATACTGTACTGCCCATGAACACATCAAACATCTATTTCAGTTGCGTAAAGACCAGAGATGCAAGTGCAGCCGTGACACCAAAAGCAGGAGAGCTGCAGCGTGATAATAAATTCCACTAAAATGTTAAAAGTACCCATAAAGGTAGCGATAACAAATTTCTAAGATGCATGGCAAACTAAGCTCACCAGACTACACATACACAGCTTTTGTTTTAGCATGTTGGTAAAAGAAATTTGCTACAGTGCACATACGACGAAGAGGAGAAATTGGTAAAAAAAAAAAGACTTTTAAAACAGAATTATATGGTCATGGTTCAGGTTTAAAAAGTCAGACAACAAGCAGGAAACGATAATCCTCAAGTCAATTGCAGTTGCCAGTGGAGTTAATACTTGATACACCTTAGAAAGGGTTTTGCATTATCTATTTATTATTTGTCTTTTACACATTAAATATTCCTTAAAATAGCTCTCTACAACATGAAATATTCCCTAGTAATACAGTAATACAGAACAATATGTAACTTCTGCCTCTCGGGGTCTCTCTCACATTAAAACAATAACAAGAGACATAGTTTGATGGGAGTTGTTACCTTCACTTTTAAACAACCACCACAGCTGATCACATCTATTTGTCATGATTCAGACCTTCACTGACTATTAGTTATAGCTTGTTTTTCCCAGAAGTTATAGCAACTAGTTAGCAACGTTACCTTGAACATTGTTGGATGCGGAAATGTTAACTATTAAAGCTTTAAAGTATAGTAATTTGCTATACCAGTGCTTTGTCCCTTCAAAAGTTTTATTATATTGATATTTTAAGAAAAACCTCTCTTAATGCTAAGTATTATGGCCATTAAGCCACTGAACACTTACATTTTCCAAAATAAATGTCAAAAATAATATTTTCTACATATACATGCACAGCTTAGTCAGCCAAGTAGTTAAAAATGCAAATGCTGGCGTGCCATTGACCCAGCAGAGCACACAATGTGAACATACTGTCAGTCATTTTTGCTCTACATCCTCCCTTTCTCTGAACCCCTGAGGCTATTTCCTACCACCAGGGGAAACAAGGAGTTCCTCTATGCAAATGACTGTAGCTCCTCCACAGTCTCACTCTCATTACCTCATACATCGCTGAAGGGAACGAATATGTATGAAAAAAAAAGAGAAGTCAAAGAGCAAGTCACTACTGAGTACCTCCTGTTGTCTGTGCTGCTTTTGCCAAACTTGACAGAACGCTGGGTTGGTGGGGTTGCGTACTGGCAAGGTCTCTCTTTATCTCTCTCTCCATTTTTTTTTTCTTTCTCCCCGTCTCTGAACTGAGGCCAGGGTCCTCTTGGGCCCGCTGTATTGTGCCGCAGGAAAATTGCCAATCCGGGCTACTCTGATTGAACACTGAAAGCAGGAGTTTTATAAAGAAGCTGATTTGCTATTCATTACCTCTCACTCACTCCCTTTTCTTTCTCCTGCACTCTTCCGTTTTCCACTGGCTCACGTTGCCACACTCCAACTTCCTTTCTTGGCCTTTTTCTCCGGCTCCCTTTATACTCTGTTCATCCCCCGCAGCCCCCCACCGGAGACTCCCATGGTTAGGCGAGGATGTAATGTGGCTTTCCTCAGTTTTCCAGTACTGTGTGAGTGAAATCACTGTTGGTTAGTCTGTCGATATGGCAAATACTGTAATTACCTCCTGGTTTACTAAAGGATCAGCACACACCTGCCTGGATTATCAAGTGAAGGCTGTGTTTGGAATATGCAAGCCCCTCATGCAGGTCTGAATGTGACAAAGGAAATGATGCAGCAATGGCACAAATAAATAAATGACGAGTGTACAGAGATGGAGAACAAACAGCGCTCCCTCGCTGCTTCGTTTGACTGACGTTACCTCGAATGGCTGCGGATTTAAAGACAGTTTAAGGACAGTTTCTCTGCCAAAATAAAGATCAGCTGATCCCACTGATACTTGAAGGAAAGGTTAGAGTTTTTCTCTGTGGAATAGAAGAGGGGTCTGTTCTCCAGGTGCTCTGCAGGGTGTTCCCCGCCTATCGACCAGTGTGTGCCGGTTAAGGCTCCAACCGCACCCCCAACCAAGCACGAAAAGGATAAGCGAGAATAGAAAATCAATGGATGGATGAACAGGATGCAGCCTTAACAGTAAATCTCAGATTACTGTGGTATCAAGCTAAACCTCACAGCATAAATATTCCTCAAACACACACAAAGGAAATATTATGATCTTCTGACCGTGTGATTTGGAATCACTAAGAATGGAAAATTGCTTAAGAGATACCCTTAAGGTCAAATTCAGGTCATTTTTGTAATTAAGGCTTGGTCACATCATACTGGCACAACAAAACTAGTCCATTACAGTGCAACTGCGAGGGTTGGGGTTATCTTTGAGCTAGCAGGTGTTAATGGCTTCGGGTCACAAGACACGACAACAAAAATCCTTTGTGTTTCCATGATGGTATGATAGCCCCATGGTATTGCCCTAAAACTCACTCATAACATGATGCTTCAGTGTAAATGTCACCCATTCCGCCCATTTCACATGAGTGGGAAGTGAGAAGCGGAAGTCTGCATGCTAACCAGGGACCAACAACCTACTGAAGCTGTTCAGCGAAGGGATTATCATGGAAATGGAAGCTGCTGTTTGTTTGCTGTTGACCTGCTGCTGACCTTTTTTTTTTGTGCTATTTTTCAACTTCTCACAGACCTGTGCCGTTGTGCGCATCCCCAACACTACCAGTTCTTCTACTGTATACTGTATTTTGTCACGTCCTGTCAATATGTTGTTGGACAGTCGTCGTTGTTGGACCTCTGCCCAGATAGCCAAAAAATTTGCTGGATGAGAAATGAGCTGCTGCGCTGACTATAACTTTTACATCTTTAAGTTGATGTACCAGAGGGACCATGACTTTACACAATGTCACTTGATCTCTTGTGGAAGCAGATGCAAGCAAACCAGAGACTGATGTGCTGCAACAGTTTATGTTAATAAAGCTTTTTAGCGAGAAAAACAAAAGCACAGCTGCTCCATCTCTTCGTCTAAGATTAGAAGTGACAATGAGAAAAAAAAGAACTGGCTGTGGCACACACAAGCTCACCCATGTGTGGCACGATAGTGGAAATGCGGCTCGTGACTACTTGCAGGACCAGTTTCTGAACTACAGTAGCTGGTGAGCTAACTGCTAACACGCTAGCCGCCTGTGACAGACTAAAATAAGTCACAGTAGCTGTATTTCTTTCTGTTTCTCTATTCGGCATTTTGCTATCAGGAACGTACGTGTAATGATTCAAGAGTGTAAAACAGATCTGTGAGTTAAAGGTAGAGTTGATGAAGGAAATGTGTCCATTGGTTTGAGTGCTTTGAGAATAGGCTACTGTTTCCAACCTGGGAGCTATTCTGTTGTGATCTTGCAACTCTCATGTGACTTTGCTTGATCTCATAAGCGCAGAAATATGCTCTCTCATAGATCATCACTGTTACCACAGCTTGCTATTAGAGTAAGCATGAATTCACCATCATCAGATATGAGCAGATTTACTTTGTCCTCAAATGTGAATCTGCTAACCTTTGAGAATCCACTTTGAATTGATTTCAGTGCAAAATATACCCATTTTAAATGCCGGTACAAGAAAGCCTTTACAAACTGTAGAGCGCAATATACCTAAGAAACAGTGATTCTCATGAGGTGTTGTGACAAATCTCTGTGGCAGAGAAATCCTGCTATGTTGAGGCGTATACTGCTTGGATGTGCAGTTCTCCCTGGAACTGCCCTTAACTCAATGTTACAATAATACTTTTTTTTTTCTATTTTATCTCCCTTGTCCACATAAGTGCTACTGGAGATTCATTCAGGCTGATGGATTGACCTTCAACTTGCCACCTTAGGTTTGTCATCCCTCTTCGGGAAAGCCTCAGGGCCCGAGTCCCTTTGAGCACTGTCCAGAGCGCTGAGAGCTTCTGTACCATGTGTCCACATGAAGCAACCACTAAACAGATAGAGGCAGAGTCGAGATAAATGTCTCGCTCTATTTTCTCCACTTTCAACTGAAATAGGGGGTTTGTTATGTTTTCTCAGAGGGAAAGAATTGAACGTTTAGGTTACAGTGATGAGGAGCTGAACATGACCACAGTGTACATCACACAATCCACAATCAGAAGCCAGAGATCAAGTAGCCTGGTTATTCCACCAAAATCAGATAAATTATTTCACAAAACTACTTAATTGTAATTCCACGAAAAAAGCAGCCAGAACTCTTTAACTACACTGAATTTAACACCACAATTAAAAACTCCTAGCCAACACAATTAGTAAAACAGAGCAATCAAAATAGCTTGCAATTAGCACAAAGATGGGAACAAGATGAGTAAGCAGATTTCATCTTTGATTGCCACCTTTCTTTGGGACTGAACAAAAAAAAAAAAAAGACCGTGTACGCAGTCTTTGAGTATTATGCAAATCTTCATCCACACGTTTGGTGAAATGACCTGCCTTTTGCTGCTTCACTTTTTATTTAATTTTAAAGGGCTATTATTCTGACTCATACATAATCTTCAATGCGAAGGTCTCAAATATAAATACTATAATTGCATGAACAAACTGGGGTAATGTCGAACACCCGGCAACGCACTCCTGAGTGTTTTGTGTCATGCTCCGTTACCCATTAAAGGAAGAACAAAAAAAAAGAAAAACCTAATTGCTCTTGAGTGCATAATGTACAGAGTACACAGAGATAATTTCTCAAATGTATGGGAGGCCAAACTCATCAACATTATAAGCTGCAAATCTGTTTCTGTGTAATTAACTCTGACTCAGAATGTGAAGTCTGAGTGAAACAATTAAAACCAGGGCGCTTTAAAAAGCAAGTGAGCTTTAATGAATTTAGTATTATTCCAAGGTTTAAGCCTCATGCCCGATGAGACCCTGCCACCTGTTCATGCTTTAGAATTCACAGACAGTCCTGAACAAAACAACTTCATCATCGTGACTTAAACAAATCTCTTTATAACTGTGCCTAACTGTGCAATGGAGCTTTAATTATACATACAGGTAAACTTTTGTTTGAATATTTTCATTTTGATTAATCTGCAGATTATTTTCATGATTAATATATCAATTGCTTAGTCTATAAAATGTCAAAACATTACCCTGAGCCCATAATATGTTGTTTTTATCACTTATTAATAAATCATAAATAAAAAAAAAAGCAGCTGGGTTTCTTTTCTGTGGACCACTATTAGTGCGTTTCTTTTATTTGTGCCATTGTTATTTGCTCTGTTGTTTTCTTAGCTTATGTAGCTTCCTCAGAATAGCTAGCCATTTAACTTTGTTTCAAGCTTCAGAGGCAGAACACAACTAACTAAGGAAACATGAGACTGCACATCATGCAAATCAGGCTCAATATCTGGATGTCTGAATCTGATCCCTTTTCGACATTTAATTTCTGGCTAGGAGATTTCTGAATATTTGTAGATATGCAAGACAGGTGCAGGAAATCGACGTGTGATTAATGAAATATTTTTAATTTGTGATGAAAATAAATAAATAATTCATAATGACACATAATTGCTGTTCTTGAAATGTGAGAAAGTGTTTTATGTGCTAAATTAGGGCTCATGCCCCTGTGGACATCGACACTGGATGTTTCGAAGACCTCATAAAAAGGAGTCAAAACCTTTCATTATGGCTCTTCAGGGGACGTCTTTTCAATGTACAACAAGATGTTCAAAAGATGTTTTTTGGACAAATCTTTGCTCAGTGGGATGTTACGGACATGAAGATGTTTTTAAAGACCCTGTGAGAGTTAATCTGCTTGTTCCCTTCTCAGCTGAGTTGGAGGCTGCTGAAGCAGTGCTGACTATCGGACAAAAAAAACAACAATATCATCGTCCACTGGCGATGTTTCACCATGGACATTGTTATTTGCCAATTAGAAGACACTGCCCACAACAGAAAAGCTTTTATTTTCGCAATATCAATTTCTGCATTAAAATATCTATCTATGCTACAAATTTTGTTGTGTATTTTATTATTCAAAATGTTTCCCACAATGCTTAAACCATAATTTTATTAAAGGTAACAGCACATTTCATTTGGTCACCTGGCATCATATTCACTTTACCCCTCTAGCTGCTACACGTCTGGGGAAACATGGGAAACACCAGATGATACGTTGGTGAGCAAGGAAGGAAGTCGGCGAATGTGACTTAATGTAACGTGAAGAAACACGTCTTTAAACACGATTTCTGCCTGAGCCACGTCAGATAGATCTTCATCTGCAAAAACTACTACGATCCACGCTACTCCACAATGTCACCAAAGCCCGTCTTTTGTTAGTGTTTTAAATGAAAGGCTGCTAGCAGCAGAAATTACATACTGTTTCTTTAATTGAATCTTTTTTTTCCACAGAAGAGTTGTTGTTTTTCATGTTGTTCCAGCTTTCACACTCCTGATTTGAAATAGCACACACACCGTTTTTCCACATCTTGCAATCATGTAATTAATTGTAGGTTTGTTTGTTTTTTATTTGACACTGCAGCCTTCATTTGTTTCAGAATGTGGCAGACTGGAGTCACATGTCTTCTGCAATCGAGAAGCAACCCTAATCTCAAACTGTTTAAATAGTGGGTCATGTTAAACTTTTATTTTAGACCAAAATGCACCTTTCCTCTATGCCCTGGATAACATCGCTGTCAAAGGCAGCAGTGATGAAAAATAGTTAAGCTGTAACTGCATGGAAAGACTAAGTAAAAAGATCTAATTGCAGAAGTTACAGTAGGGCTGCGAGAGCTCCGTCTCTCTCTCTGGCATTATTAAATGAAACCGTCATATTCCTTTGGGGTCCCATTTACTGACCAAACCATCTCCTTCACCAAATGTCAGCCCTGATCACTCCCAGTGAAGAATTTTTAAGCTATTTTCTAAATATGGTTGCCGATCGATCCCTCACCTCCTCCAACATGGCTGAAGCAGACCTCAAATTCCCCCAGAAAGGTCATTTCTAGGAGGTAGCGTTCCTCCTTCTCTACTCACAACATTTCTCCAAGAGGTATTTGATTTAGTCCAAATATCTCGTCTTCCTTCAGTTTCCCATTAATTAGTGGGTGGTTTAAAGCCTACATTTACAACATTATTGATCAAAGTGTTGGATGAACTGCTTTCATCCACCGATGATGAAAAGTCCTCGTTTTTTGTTCCTTTACATCTTGGTACTACATATGATACAGTCGACCACTGTCTCCTGCTGAAATGTGCGTTGCCTTTACGTTTTATTGGTATTTGGTAATTTATGGTAATTTTATCTACTGGTAATTTTAGTTTCTCCCGCGTGAGTTGGTCCAGTGGGGTGCTGAAAGGTTCTCTTATTAGACCCACTCGCTTTTCCATTTATATGCTGCCCCTGCGGCAAAATATTTGTAGTCATGGCATCGGTTGTCATTGTCATGCAAATTACACACAGCTATTTCTCTCTGTTGATATAGAAGACAGAAAGCAGATTGACTCACTTTTTAAAAAGCCCTTTGCTGAATGAAAAAACTCTGTCAAAATGTAATTTCTTACATTTAAATGCTGACAACCCTGAAGTAATGATTTTAGCTTCTGATATAGCAACATTTCTCAGCCCATTACCCCCTAATGTCACCTTTGACAAGGTGTGTACTGGTTCATGACAGCGTGACAACTGAGGGTGAGTGAGCTTTCTCTGTTAGGACCCATAATGAATAATCTATTTCAAGTTACACCTTCCCCTCACCCTCTTACCTGCATATCTCTTCAGGTCTTTTTCTACTCACCTTCTTGTTTCATACATTTACTTGACTCTGATGTTTTTTGTTCCTATTTAAAATGACAGTTCATATTGTTTGATGGAGGTTTCATGATGCACTCATTGATGTTCAGTGTATTACCTACAGTAGATGGTGGTCGGCAGAGAAGAGTACCAGCACAGAGGCTAAGCAATGTACTGCTGTGGACAGGGTCAGAAACAAAAGGTATTTTAGACACTGTCTGTCTTAAAAAAAAACATCAATAAGTGTAAGTGCACACCATATTTAGAATATTTTAACCAGTTTTCTCTGCTGTCAGAAAGCCTTTTCTAAAGGAAAGCCACTGTTATAAAAGCCAATATCACTGTCTCCAAATCAACCAAACTCCCCAGGCAAAATAAGCAATTTTACATTACAGAGCACAGAGCGCTGGTCTTTCACTGCTTCAGTTGGTTAGATTGTTTGTGTTATTGTGTCACTTTTGGGAATCCAAACTATCCTTTAAAAAGACTGAGTCACACAATAACACAAAGAAACTAACAAATCGAGGCAGTGATCGACCATGTTCTGCATAGTAAAATGCCTGATTTTGCCTGTGGAGTTTGGTTGGTTTGGAGAGAGAGAGGTTTTCCTTTAGGAAAGGCTATCTGACATAAAAATAAAGCGATGAAAATGTTCTAAATATAGTGTACATTTAAACGGATACTTTTTTTTAACTGGCTAAATGATAACAATTAATCCATGATCAATTAATTTGATAAGAATTTGATCAATATGTAACATGTGATTGGTCTACTATCAAATAAATATATATTTCATGGGCTATGTAATGCTGAGCTTTGAGTGAGGGGGGAAATGCATTTAGCTTCGTTAGTAACGTTTTTGCAATTATAATTAATCAATTCATTGACCTATGATTGATTAAGTGAAGTGCTTACTATTTGCAACCCTACTAAAATACCTTTTGTTGCTGACCCTGTCCACAGCAGGTCATTGCTTAGCTTCCATGCTGGTCCTCCTCTCTGCTTCTCCAAACAGTTGGTAATGAACTGACATCTCATACAAGCCCACTCCAAATAATCCAAACTATCCCTATAAGCATAATTTCCCCTTATTTTAAAAAAAAGCTTCATATAGATAAATGAACTTTATTAGTAACTATAATGATATACCTTATCTTTGAGTTGACTATTTTAAGTGTTGCCCTTTAATTTTCTGGACAATTTTCTTCACTCACCATTGTGGAATACAAAGGCGAACTCCAAATATCAAAAGTCAAATGTATTTAAAAGCTTAATTAGATGAATACATTTTAGATTCTAGCCATTAAATCAATATTCAGTCCACTTATGCAAAATACCACATCATGTGGGTGAGATAATTATCTCTATGGTCTAAGAGCATACTTAAGGATAGCATACCTGTGTGAATGTGCAAAAAAAAAACCTGAATGAAGTGTAATGATCAAATAGCTAAAGACCTTTAGCCCGTTCTCCAGCGTTAATTTGTTGAGCTGTCCTTTTTATTTTAATGCTAACTGCATACAATTCAACTCCACACAAAAGCCCTAGAAACGGTCCCTAGAGAGGGAAAGCTACACATCTGATATAAAGCCTCTTCTCCACGTGTGTCTGGGGCTGTCCACTAGTGTGTACTTGTGGGTGTGTAATAAAGCACCTAAGATTAAAGTGATATCACATGGAATCTGTGGAAGAACAGGAAAGGTAGAATACCTACAGTATATGACGGTGAGCCTGCCCCCAGTTAGAAGAAGCAGAGAGAGGCAGAGCACGCACAGTAAGCTAACCAAAGACTGCTCTGGACAAAGTCAACAAAAAAGGTCCTTAAAAAAGATTCACCCGAAAAAAATCTATATTATTACAATCTACATTGCACATACCATGTACATTATATTCAGAATGTTTTTACTGCCTTATTTTGCATTCAGACAGTCTTTACTGAAAGGAAACCTCTGTTATAGAAACCAAATATCGCTCTGTCCAAACCAATTGAACCCCATGGGCAAAATCAGTACGTTTTCCTTGCAGAAAACGGGAGTTGCTGGTCTACTGTGACCTCGATCTGTTAGTTTGCTTGTGTTATTGTGTGACTTCTGTGAATCCAAACTATCCTTTTACAACAAGTAAGTCACACAATGACAAAAACAGAACGAGGTGGTAGACATGCAACACCCCTATTCCCCCACGCCCCTATAAGTAAAATTACAGCTCTTGCCTATGGAGTTTGGTTGGTTTAGAGACAGCGATATTTGGCTTATATAAGTGACATGAGAAGAGGCTATCTGAAGGTAAAGTGGTCACAATATTTTAAACATAGCGTGCAGTTGAACTGATATTGATTTTTTTTTTAGGTGATCCTTTTTTAGGTGGTTAAAAGACATCAATTTGTTTGAGCTGTTCTTTCTACTTTAGTGCTAAATGCACACATTTCAACTCCACACAGGAGCCCTAGAAACAGTCCCTTGAGAGGGAAAGCAACACAGCTGATATAAAACCTCTTGGCCACGTGTGTCTGGGTCTGTGCACTATTTGTGCACTCGTGGTGTGTGTAATAAAATACCAAAGATGAAATTGATATCACATGAAATCTGTGGAAAAACGGCAAAGGTAAATTACGATGCCCAGAGGAGCCTCCCGCTCCCGTTCCCCCTGTATCATACGCATCACAGATCCATTGAATTAAAATTCAATAAGATCTAGGCTGTTTCCCAAACCGTTTTGCACCAGTGAGCTGTGATATCGCCCCTATTCTCCAATCAAATCCTGGCACCATGCTCTCACTACAATTTCAACCAATCAAAACAGCTGAAAATTAATTTGTTGATTTTCAATATGGAGTACTCATAACTGATTAATGACTTGAACTCTTGAAGCTTCTTTTCAGGGAAAA
>JAJHUR010102669.1:0-11108 GCA_027495735.1 Lutjanus campechanus
ATGTGGTTTCTTGTTTACTTAATCACTCCTGTATGTGCCCACCACCTCACTACACACTACACACACACACACACACACACACACACACACACTACACAGTAATTTAACCCCAGTTTGCAGGAGTTTGCTGTTCAAACAGCTACATTCATATTAGCATACTGATTCAATAGTTACTATATCACTTTTTTTTTGGCTTTGTGTGCAGCTAAAGGATCAATATATAAGACCTTAGCATTCAACATCGAAGTCTGCAATCCAAATCCCTCCCCAGAGTGTTGTCGGAGGAGTCAGTGTTTCAACTTAACGTTTCCTTAATCTCTGATGACATATCAGGCTCATTTTATGATTTAGCTCAGTAAATATGTCACAGATTTCTCCTTTGCCTACTAAAACAAACAATTTTGGGCCAATATAAACATTTTTTTTATTTTACCATTGCTTCTCTACTGACTAATGGACACAAAGCTGACACACTTTACAAAGAATAGTGGAATATTTTTTTTCTTATCATTAGTGAACAAGGAGACACTTTTTGCAATAAATTCAATTTAAAGGATTTTTTGCTGGCATGTGACTTTGCATTCTATTTTTGTCATAATTTCATATCACGTACATTTTTAATATGATCTTTTTAAATATATACTGTATATATATATATATACAAAGTAGTTGGAACTAAATTTCTTAGTAGCATCTGTTGGACCTCTGTAAATAATTATATTAAGAGGAGCAGTGTGTAGACCTGCTCTACATGAAAAGTGTCCTAAAATATCTTCTCTCGTGATTTGATGCTTTACAAATAAAAATTGACTAGACTTGATATACATATGCAAGTATTTGTGTGTGTGTGTGGTGTGTGTGTGTGTGTTTTTGGCAGCCCACAATGATGATTTTTTACATTATAAATAGTAAAACAAGACTTCAAGTCTGGCTAGTAATTAGTTAGTAATCTAATATAGCAGAGTTTCCCCTCCTTTGAATGGATGCAGGGGGTCACCCACCCTGTCGTAAGAAGCTTCCAACCTCAAAGAAACCTCATTAGTCTGGCTTCCAGTGGAAAGTTAATGTCTCATGATGGTCTACATGCTGCTCCACCCCGGCAGCAAACACTGACTTCTTGTAATTTGGGGGCATAAAAATAGAAAATCTTTAATCTTGGTTAAAATTCTGACATTGCTCAGGAGCTCACCGCAGACTTGTACATACATGGACCTCTTACAAATCAAGAGCATGAAGTCCAGTGTGTGGTCACACAAGTCTTAAAGTGCTAAAACGAGACCATTAACACTGTTCTTCTGTTAGCAAACCACTTAACCTGCCCTAACCTGGAGTGGATTACAGCCCAAGACTGTCTAAGCCAATCAGAGGGGAGGAATTCCAGGAGGAACTGTTACATCAGCATTTCATCCGGGGTAGAAATCATTTTTAAACGCTGGGAGAGAGTCTCACAAAATATTCTTATCTCAAGGTTAAGATTAAGAAGATTTTGGTTATTATTACTATTCCCAAAGTAAAGAATGAAAGTCTGTGCTTTTGGAAAGAAGTGATGGTGGAAATTTGTCCTGAAAAACATGAAATTTCCCACCCAATATATATATTTTTTATAAACAAATCATGTAATTGAAAACACAATTATAATATTGAATTGAAGTCGACTCCACTTTTGAAATAATTCACACATAAACACAACAACCTTTTGAAGGTTTTGTTTATGTCTCTTCTATGAATTTGAAGTTTATCCTGATAACTTTGCGTATAATTTAGTATTTTTAAACCCGGGCCCTATTCTTTACATAGTTTACTGTCTAAATGCCTGATTCAAAATGTTCTGGAATATGTCCAGTAGATCACCTCAGCTGGCAGATGTGAAACAGGCTGAAATGGTTGCAACGTTAACGAAACTGTGCCTGTACATCCACATCCACATCCAAACAGCCGCGATATCGCTCTCCTCACTCTCTAGACTGCATTCACAGTTGCTGGTCTGCTGTTGCCTTGATCGGTTAGTTTGTTTGTGTTACTGTGTAACAGCACAAACAAACTAAACTGTACACCACAGGCACCCCAAGGTGTAATGAGATCTGTGCCCTTGCATGCAGCTCACTGATTAACAGTCTTGTTTGTTTGATCCCTACAAAAACTGAAATGTGAAAACAACACATTCATGGGGGCTTTATTAATTTACAAGGACTCGGTGCTTTATGCCTGGTTAAACCAATCATCAGCTGGCTCTAGCTCCATCATATTTACAAGTGACAAGCGGCCACTTGCTGTACAACAGTGGAAAATCCCCCACCAGCCCAAAAAACATTTTTCCCCTATTGGCCACCATTATAAAAGAGAATTTTTTGATCCATGGAGTTTTTATATTTGTGAAACTTTCCTTGAGCCGAAAAAAGCATTTTAAAAATCCTTGACATCATCACAACGTAAAGTCTTAGGACCGAGCGGCCACTCGCGGGCAGGGGCGAGGGGGGAAACATTACCAGGAAGTAAACCCGGAAACTAGAAAACTCTTTGCCAAGTTGCCGTTTTCCTGTGAAACTCCGGCAGTGAAACTAAACCCGACCTTCAATCAGCATGAAGGTGAGCAGATGCTGAATTCTTATTTTTGGGTGAACCATCCCTTTAAGTATCTCTTTTTCAAGGGAGACCTTGCCAAGACAGCACAAAGGGGAGACAAAATATGAAAAATAAGCACTGACATTCACATTAAAGAGAGAAATGTTTTGCAACATTATCTGTGACCACTTCACATCACACTTGACTGTTTCATTTAGCAGGCTGTGCCACACACGGATGATGGTGTGGCTACAGTAGAGAAAGGCGACACTGATCGGCTTCCTTTCTCAGAAACCTAAAGGTCACAAAGGCTTCCTGAGAAATCATCTGTTCACAAGCTCACCTCTGTGATATCTGTCACTAATCTCGGCCGCTCTGTGCGCTGCTTTTTCGCTCTCTCGTGTGACCAAACCCTGCATGCATCACCTAGTCTGGTATGTCTTACAATGGAGATAAAAAATCAACATTATTGTACCTGCTGATTCATTTCCTGTTGGTCTGAGAATTTTTGACACAACTGAGAGCATTTTCATCTCTCCGTCTTTACCAACACATATCATCTGAGTCAAGAAATGTTAGGTCTATTTGGTTAAAAAATATATATATATATATATATATAAATAATCTTTAGATTTATTTCTGTATAATTTTATATAGATTCATTAAACTGGATAATTTCAGGGGTATGCATGCATTTTCTTGCCTTAGATTCTTTCCCTTATGTCTCAGTTTTATTTGTCTGACAGTCTCACTACTCCCTCTTCACACACACACACACACGTTCTCCGCTCACAGTGTAAGCCTGTCTGTGGGAGTTCTCCTTGGTACAGTGTGCAGTCTGTGGGTTTTATCAGAGGTGTCCCACCTGGAGGGAGTGTGGGAGCAAAAACACAGCTTCAGACAGATTTAGAGCTCTTTCTGCTCCGCAGGAATGAATGAGCGGTGTTTGTGTTGCGCGGTATTTGAATAGTGCTCTTTTTGGAGTGAGCCTCCCATTGGTAAGTGGCTCCTGGAGTGTGAGGACGCATAATGATGCTGCTGGATAAAAGTCTTGCATCTGCAAAATGTCAACACGCGGAATTGACAAAAAAATACAGCAGGATAGACGCTGATTTGTGTGTGTTTCTTTAAATAACATTCAATCAAAAAAAGTTGGTGCTAAATAGTCTGTGACCCCAGTCAAAGAATGCGCCTTACTTATAAACAACAATGTACTCTGGTAAATGTAAAAGTTTCTCTGCAGGACTTTTAATGGAGTGAGAGAAATGACAAAGGCCCCATTGAACATACTTTTTAAAAACGCAGTTGGATTTGCATATGTTTTTGGCCTGTGGGTCATTACTCTCCCTGCATGAGCTCTTTTGTTCCCCGGTTTTTTAGCACCTAAAACAATGCTGGGAAAAATCGAGCACTTAAGAGACGAGGACCACATAAATGTGTCAGTTTAAGAATCAAAATGAAAACACTGTAAATTGGAGTTCCAGGCATACAATATATATCCCATCCAGAGGGGGGAAAAAAACCCCAATCATATATTCTCTGGATGGATGAAGCAGCCATGTGTTCAGCAGCTGTTAAAGAACTGTGTGTCTTAAAATATAGTTCAGGACCCAAAATAAGTCACAGGCCTGTTCCTGGCCTGGTGCAGTATGTGACTCAGATATTAAATTAAGCCAGGCTGACTAACATCGAAACCAAATTAGGTAGGTAGGTAGCCCATAAAAACTTCACCTTGTGTTGGTTATTTATTCCTTTTAAAATATGGTTAAATTGTTCTATGTTTATGTGTCGCACGTGTACTATGTTTCTTTTACAGGGTTTGGAGGGTTACTTTAAAATGTATGCTGATACTGATCACTGTCAGTAAAATAAAGCATAAATTCAGTTACTTACCATCACTTTTGGATTATCTCAATACCAAATATGGTGAAATTGTTTTTTTAATTTAATGTTTTATGTTATTTGTTAGGTTTATTAATTGTTCGTCCAGCTATTCCTTCCTATTTTGCGTTAGAATGCACATTAATGGCAGTAATTATGTGAATTTGAATGCACCAGTGTTTGTTCTGCTGCTTGGAGTCTCTGTCACACTAAACAGCAACACAAGATGCAATTTGATGACATTTTAAAGTAGCGTTGTGTCTCATTTTTAAACAACCCCAGTTCAGATGAAAATCTATCTGACATGACTCAAGCATTAGGTTTTATTCAGGGTATATTTAGTCACATTCACCTGATGATTTATCATTGTTGGAAACATTTGGGATAATGTAAGTACGCAACTCAACAAAATATATACATATGTCTGGCATTTTTAGACATTTTAATGCAGAACTGTGCCATGCTATTCATACTTAACAATCAAATTCAAACAGTCATAATTTTATTCTAGTCTGGGGCTTGTATTTTTATCCACACATCACCACCGACAGTCCCAAAATATCAGTAGTGATAGTTGCAGGCCTGGTGGTCCATACTTGCAGGCTAACTGGATTTCAGGGTAACTAACGTTAGCAGTTGGTCTTAACTGTAACTTAAATGTTTCTTTAAATTAGATGTTGAGTTCTCGGATGACGACAGTATTTTCACAGCTGAAAGCAGAACTGTCACTGTACTGTGATGTCCGTCACCTTTTCTGATGTGTGACATTTGGCAAGTGTGCACGCTGCGCATGGTGGTATATTGTTCTTTATTTTAAAATGTTTTATAAAATTGTAATCCCGCTCCCCATCTTTACTTGTACTTTGTATCAGTAAACCTCTTTTTTTTCTGTAACTGGAATGGAACACAGTCACCTCATTTCTTATCCTAAATACATAACTCCATTATATGTACTTCCCAAGCCTATTCTTGAATTATTTAAAAATATTACATGTGGTTACAGTTGACATGTGCGTAAGCTTTTAAAACATTACACATGGCTGAGACTGTAAGCCTTTGCCAATTTTTACAGTGTAATGACATATGGTTATACTTATCCTCTATTATCTTCAAATGCTCATGACATTAAATCGATACAGAGTTTTGCACATGGTTGTGATAAACAAAATGTTCTTCATGCATTATACGCATACATGTAATGACATTGTAAAGTGACTATACTTATGCTTAAGAAGCTATAAAAATATTTAAACGTTTATAAAACCAAATTGATGAATCATTACATATTGAATTTAATTGTTACAAACACAACACGTATCATGAGGGACAGTAAGCCTTCACTCCGATATGCTCTGCAGGTAGATATTTATGTTTGTTTCATATTTACTGTGACTCATATTTTGCATGAGAGCTTCACCCAGACATTGAAAATTTGCTAATTTAACAATGTAAAAGAAATATTTACTCGCTCCAACTGGTCCTCAGGCTTGAAGTGTGGCCCCTTTTAAAAAAAAAAATAAATAAATCACAGAAGTTTAAAAGCAAATAGGTTTACTTTAACAGTGATTTGAACTTTCTGCTCAGGCTGAGAAGGTAACATTATCATAAATTATGTATAAAAATGTGCTATAAGGGTAATAAAATCCAATCTAGGGGAAAAGGCAAAAAATCGGTAGGTTAAAGCACTACTGGAAAAATCTAATTTTATCTTCTCCATTGTAAGGATATTTGGATCTAATTTTACAATAATCTGATAAGCATATTTTGATTTATAATCAATAAACTCTGATTTACAATGTGAACATCAAGTTTAATGTTAGCATCAGGCTAAATCAGATGCTGTCTGTTTGCTATTCTGCAGCTGTGAGCTTGTTGTATTTGGTGTTTGTCACAAAGTTATTAAGTTCAGAGACTGTTGGGAAATGCAAATGGAAGGACACATAAGCCAACGCATTTGCTATTCTTATTTTAATTAATAGGTTCTTGTGTGCTCTATGGTGAGGAACTGCAGATATAATTACATATCTGAGTTAACCAAAATTTCATTGTGACCACAAACATAATTAACAAGGCTATTACACTTTAAATCAGAAGTCCGTATGTCTTACTAGTGTTGTTCGATGGATTGGCAGGTGTTAATTACAGGGTCTGACCACTGCACGCAATAAGGAGTGTCAGGATAGGTTAGCAATACATCCTTTTAAAGTAGTGCTGCAACCTTTTCTTCTGTACATTGATTACAGCACAGAAAATAAACAGATGAGACAGCTGGAACAAAAGAGCGCAGAGATGCAGGGCAGCAGAGTGACAGCGAGCAGTCAGGCAGGCAGGGCCCGAGGACAGTCCTGGGACAAATTACACCCAGCCATGAAAGGAGTGTTTATTGGAAAGTCTTCAGGACTGTTGTGTTTCCAATATTATGCTTTTATTAGATTATTAGATAAAACATCCGTGTGGTCTCTTCAATGAAATTGCAGTGGTGTCGACAAAGGAGGAGGGAAAATGCAGATGACAACAATAAACAGCAATAAAATAACATATTAAACACATTTTATTGACAATAAAAACAAGTTCGGTGTCTCAAACTGTCTTCATATGAATCACAATGCAGAACCTGGAAGTATAATAGCACACTAGAGAAAATATGTCCGACATTGTAGTTTTGTCAGACAAAAAAAAAAAGAAAAAGAAAGAGCCAAAGTGACCTGTTAAAAGCGACAAGATGAAAGCTGGGACATGTCCGCAAGACGCAACAAAATAAACAAAATGAACTCACAAAATGAGAAGAAAGGAAATATTCTCACACATATTTTCCTTATTAAGTAGAAAAATACAACTGATTACCTTCTGAATTCAAGTTTCTCTCTTTTACCAAACTAAGACGAGCTTTAATTGCTAGGCTAACTCTGTAAGGCACACTTCAAACAAAGTGAAAACTCACCAAAACCATCTTGGTCCTTTCACTGTTACAACAATTACCAACTCTGGTTTGGTCAAATTAATCCTTAATTCACCGTGTTAGATGTGAAAACATTCGGGCTCTACGACTCAGTGGCCCGTTCTCCAGCCCAGTGGATGTACTGTGTCACTGAGTGCGTTGTGGAGCATTAAATTAGCAAAACAAAATGACAAAATAGCCCCAAAAATTGCCCCAAAAACCCAACCGGTAATTGACTCAGCCAATCAACGGTATATTCTTCCAATCGCCCAACCCTAAATGGAAATTATAGAACTATCATCCATACATTGAATGGGCGTGTACGGCCAGCCAGCCAGCCAGTCTGGTCCCATTGGTTAATGTGAACTTTTTCAAATAACGCTCATGGTCCTGTAAGAAAGCAGATGATCCGCCAACAAAGTCCAGGCCATAGTTAAGCTGGCCTAATCTTTGTGGGTTAAAGACCTGTGGAGGAAACTCAGTCAACAACAGACTGAAGGAACCTTTTAGTTCCTTGAAAAGCAGTTCCTGGGACTACAGGTTCCTGGTACTTTGGTGGAAATGCAGCTTATATACTGTTTTGCTGTCATTGATTTTTATTTCACACTTGATTTGGCAATATAAATCCCCATTTCCCATCCCAATAAAGCCTCTTTGAACTGAACTGAATGTATTCACATCTTTGTTTTGATAAATCACGTTTTCTAGTGATCATAAATACGTCATCATCTAAAAATAACAAAGTGTATGATTTTGCCAGAAAGTGTGCCTTTTCATTTCTGTCCTGGACATTTTCTTCTCAATTGCCAGTGACATTTTGCCTGTTGTCAGTTGCAGAACACACAGTGTCTGGCTGTGACTGAAGTTCAGATTTCTGTCAGACTAAGCCAAGATAAACTCTTGAGCAACAATGCTGCAACCGAAAAAGTGTTTGATATCTGAGATATATACAGAAGTGAAATGATGTCACTGAAACGGGCTTACAAACAACCACCACCAACACAAAATCCATCTTCATGATCTCAAGAAAACGGTTCGTTCTTTGAATATCAGTGACTTTCACCACAACTCAGCGTGGCAGAGCTGTCAGTCGACTGTTTTTGTTTGCTTTACATTGCTGCTGTCTCCTCTGTGGAAGTCACACGGGGTGATTCTCGCCACGGCCAGGCAGGCGTGAAGAGAGGACACTGAGTGACGTGATCACATGTGACAGGCAGTGAAGGAGCGTTGCATGTCAGCCAGTGTGGAGGGAGAAGGAGACAGGACGGCGAGTTGATGGAAGGAACAAAGAATGAGGCAGAGGAGGAGGAGACACTAGAAGACATGGAGGGAAAAGGCCAGTCAGCGCCTGAGGGAAGTGGGGGGAAAAAACATGAAGAAGGGGGTTGCAGTTACACATATAAGGGATTTTTCGCCGCTAAGAAAGCATGAGATTGAGAGGAAATATGAAAATGACCAGCAGGTGGTGTGTCAGCGTGAGAAAAAAACCATTAGATGTGGGCCGCCGTGAGACCACATCCTGCCCGCTTAAAAGTCAAGATCAAGAAAAGATTATAAGTGCGAGGTTGAGAAGGGGAGCACGGGTCCAAAGGTGCTAATCTGAGGCTGTGTGTGTTACATAAACACTGTCTCTGCCTCCCTGCCAGGTTGAAGTCGGGTTGCACGATCCAATCAGAGCATGTGAGGTCACAGTCACAGCCAGGCCACTATGTACAGCCAAGAAGAGACACAGCAGGAGGAGACACCATGCATCATACGTTGGGGTGAACTTAACAACAAGGGTTCACCACGGGGCGAGGAAAGGGTTCTTTAGGCCTGTAGCCTCATAGCGGAGCCCCTTTGTGGTGGAGTGTTCACGAGTTTATATAGACTCTACAGTGTGGTAAGATTAGTTGGCCTGTTGAAAACCACTGCTGGTTAATAGATAGGGTTGGCTTGGTTTGCTTTTGGTCACTGCTAATAAACTGTCCAGTGGCATTTGCAATGAAATTAAACTGAAACATGTAGGGGAGACCAGGGGCAGTTGAAACATTTTCCTTCATAACTCACACACTCCTTGAAGTACACTAATCTGAATCTTCTTCTGATATAAAAACATGCATATGTGAAATAATTTAAAATACAATTGATTTATTTTCCCTAAGAAAGAAAAGACAATACTGTTAAATTTAGTGTTAAAGTTGCCCACATGGTGGCACTAATTGTAACAATGGTTGGGGGCTAAGTGTAACACTTAAAAAAATAAATAGCATTAACCCACTGTTTCTCAAATAAAGACACACCTCAAAGTAATCACATTACTCTTGTAGTATCTAATAATGCTTAAGGTTTTTTGTAGGCCTACTGTTCAAAATATTTTAGATGTCTTTTATCATTACTATTGTTACTATTGTAGTGGTAACCAGAATTTAACTGAGTTCAAAGTAAGTTTACATTTAAATTTAGTGAAATATCAACACATTGGGCTATGTGGCCCATGTGGTAACAGTGTTACAACTGCTTCAGCTCTGCCCCCGAGCCATGATATAATCACGGAAGCTAGTTAGCAACATCTATATTAGCATAGTTTGTTCAAGTTCATTTTAAACTAGAAATACATTTAAGTTCTCAATTATCTCAACTTAAGCAGCAGAAAAAAACTACTGTACGTTCAAAAAGTAACTTTCATATGTAAAAAACTATTTTTTTAAACTTCTGCTAACTTGAAATGACCCTGATCCCTTTCCAGAGACAGACAGAGGCCCCTACTGAGCATGTGCAGAGTCAGTGTCATCACTGTAGCTTGCATCTGATTGGAGGAATTAAGTGTGTTACAACTGCCCCATGTTACAATTGCCCATTCTCCCCTAGTTTAGCATTTTGCAGCCCTGATTCATGGTTATTACACAGAAACTAATTTGCACAGTATTACCCTGAAGCAAAAGAGAATGGTTGGAGGGTGAATTTCAGTATTATAATATGGTAATTACCAATTTTGACTTCTAAGAATTTTTATATGATTTTGAAGGTATTACGCTGACAGTAGCCTATAATATCATGAAAACATCAACCTTAACTACCTCATTATCAGGTTATTTGCCCCATTAATGTCATCATATTTAATCCAACAATTGCACTGATGTTCGCAGGTTGCCATATTGGTGTTGTCCCTCATTCTTGGCCCCTCTAAGATAAATTTCAGTCCAACGATACCTAGATATACCCATTGTTAATACCAAGCTATTACTTGGCTATAACTTGGTTATTACATGGTATTACCTCTTAATCATCACATTTTTACCCCACTATTACCCTGTTATTGCCAAGCTGTAATGCTACCATTCTATCTATTTTTGTATTTGGCTTCAGATGTATGTTGTTTGATCTTCAGCCATTACATTTGTCATGATATTACAACATCGTTTTAGATTTCTAAGAGTTTACAGGCATGCTAACAGCCTTGTGAGCCTTGTAGGCACACGGGCACTTTGAGTTAAAGGCTAACTAAGCTGGCTAACATAGTCACAATTACAGTGCTAACATGCTCATGTTTTGCAGGCCATGTTAATGTGAGCTTGGAGACTGCGAACACCTCATCTCACTCTCCCCTCCCTAAGCTTGTAGGAGAATCTACAGTAGCTGCAAAACTGTAGATATAAAGGGCTCATTCTAATGAAAACACAATGATTCTTATTTTCAGGTGATTGTACCCTAATGAAAACATACTTATGAATATTAGATTCCATTT
>JAJHUR010102671.1:0-5000 GCA_027495735.1 Lutjanus campechanus
AAACTCATGAAAAGCCAAGTATCGTTGTCCTCAGGGCCTCCCGCACAGCTTCAACGTGTAGAGAAATGGAAAGCTTGACAGGTGTAGATACAGTTGCTAAGCTATGATTGGAGCAGTTGCTGTTTGTAGGTGGGATTGAGCAAAGGGTCAGTTCTATGTAGCAAAAAAATCAAACTCGAAAGAGAAGTAGAAGAGTGTGCCCCCATTTTGGTCCACCAAAATTTCAGATAGTCAGAATTTTCAACCTGTCTTTGGTTACCAAAGCTCTAAATAGACTACTGGTAAACTTGTCTCACACTGCTTTCTTAGGATATATATGTGTATATATATATAGGACTGTTGATTGTGAGCTTTAGTTCAGGACAGTCCAAAATCACAACATTTAAAAGGACATCAATAGTCCACTAACGCAGGTGTTTTTCATGTTTCCCAGGACTGCCTATTCAAGCTGCACTGCACTGATCTATTGATTTATCTCCCTCACTCCTCTGTTGGTTACTTAAACTTTCATCATTCTTATTGGCCCGGCCAAAGCAGGACTTTAACAGCAACATTTCAAAGGGAAATAAATTAATTCAATGAAATTCCCACAATCAGAGGATTTCTACATTCTCATCCCAACTCATCATATACCAATGATTTGTCATACTGAAGCACAAGGTATCCTTTATCAGCTCTATCTGAAGCATCCAGACAGCCTCCTTTAACTCTGTGCAAGGGTCACAGTTTGCTCAGGTTTAGGCACAAAAAACACTTCTTTGTTAGGCTTAGGATAGGACCATGTTTGGGGTTACAGTAACTATGTTATGTTATGCACATCAGTCGGGTCATCATGTGTCACTGAAGCGACTTGCCACACCAAAGTCACATGACAAAAGTCACTTTTATTAACATTTTGGTTTTGGAAATCCATCAATTCATCCACCCCCACCTCCTCTATGTCTGGACTTTCTCAGATGGGTTTACATTGAAGCGTAGTTGGGTATGTAACAGGTTAGAAATGAGGCCAGGCTGGAAATTACTGTAATCGTTGTTGACAAAATAGCAAGCTGCCTTGGCAGTACTGACCTTTACTGTAAAAGAATGGAGAGCTGGAGAATCCAAAATGGAAGAAGCTAGCTTTATCTAACTTGAACTTTTATTTACCTGTTCTACTAAAGAGCAGTGGTTTGCATGAGGCATGTTACATGGTAGAAATGAGCTAATGAGTTTACTAAATAACATTAGCAAGCCTGTTAGGTTGGAGAGCTTTATTTATCCTTTTCAGTGACTTCTTACTGAACAATATGGCATGGACTGGTGAACAAAACAGGGATCTAACAGATCAGCAGCTTCACCTGCCAGTAGTCACTATGCCTAACTTATTTCGACTGTGCGAGTGAAGTCACTTTGAGGTGTGAGATCCTTTTACTCCCAGCATAGCTTCACCCAGACCCAACCTGAGCAGAAGTCTAATCAGCCAGAGATTGAAGACATGTGTGGGTGTGCAGAGCCATTAGCCATTGTCGTTAGGAGAGTCATTGTGATGTCAATCAAGCACAGTGTGAACATGCCCACACACTCCTAAAGAGAGGTCTAATCAGGGAAAATAACAGACACCTTTGTGGTTGGACCATAGAGTCATAGGGTCTTCAACTAAACCAGTCAACATCAGACAAATACTGCTCAGTTTTACCAAAACATTATAAACTATACAGCCAGTTAGCAACTTCATTTATTCACCAAGCAAGTATTCCATCTAAAAATAATCATCTTTAACTTTGTTTTTAGGTGAAATAGATAGACTCTTGGATTAATTCACCTAACCTTCTTTTACACTGGCTACATTTACATTCACACTAGTTTTCCACTAATATTCACAATATGACAAAATTATATGAGCCTAATATAAATCTTATTCTGAATGGAACATATTCTGGTTTAGACATGTATGATACGCTGGTATTATTCTGGTTTTAAGGAGCATTCTTTGGACATGTAAACAGCAAATTCAGAATATGCATCTCAGTTGGGGTTTTCACATCAGTTTGCGACACACAACCTCTTCCGCTCTGTGCTGTGAACAAACCAACTAGACAACAGATTGTAGGACTGGTGTAGAGACGCGTGCGTAAATGAAAAATCCAAAATTTGTGGTTGCAGGGAGAAACGTCTACTTTTAAACATGAATTTAAACTTTGGATAACAACATGTTTTTGGATATGTGCAAATATTGCCATGCTGACCTTTTCCAGAAGGTGATAAAATGAATGAAAGAGGGAGGCTGGGTTTGCACTGTCAAAGAAGTCCGCCACCGGTGGAAAACGTTGAAATAATATACTATTTTGACAGAAAGAAGCGTCTATAATCAGAGTATGTACAGCTGCTGCTGATGTAAATAGGAATATTAGAGGAATATTCATTTTCATTAGGCATGTAAACAGCTTAGTAGGAATATTGTCTTTTTCAGAATAAGGGCAAAAAAACAGAACATTGTGTGCATGTAAACGTAGCCAGTGTCTAAAAGGCAGACAGAAAAAAACATTTAGTTCAGTTTGGATAAGCTGATTCATGTTTCATCTCATTTAAAGCTTTCTTTCTATTTATGACACTGTTTAACAGCCAGCGATAAAAACAAAACCCCCAAAACAAAATTGTTCTGTGATGCTTTTCGCAGCTCATCTTGAATAAATGACACACACTGACAGATAACAAGAGATCAGCCACTTTTATTTAGAAAGAGTCCCAAAAAATAAACAAGTTAGCACACATTCCATATACAAAATGTCAGTGAGAATAGCCTGAATATGCGATGAAATTGATAAGCAACTACGGTATATGTTTCTATTGTTGATTACAAAAACAACAGTGATAGTAATAGTACAGTTTACCTCCCTTTGTGTCGCAGTGGAGGACTCTTCATAGGTCAATTTCAGGAAAACGATATAAAATAAAAAAAAGTGTCTTATAATTAGAAGTGCTCGTCTGTATAAGTTTAATTCCTAAATTAAGGTAAGACTGCGTAAGTAAAAAAAAAACAAAAAAAACAAAATAAATACTGTACTTTCTGAATAAGTAACAAAATTTAGTATTTAATGGAAGCAGAGTAGCTTTGACGCTATAATTAAAAGGGGCTATAATTTTTCATATTTAAACTTTTTATATAAAATATATGTATATATGTATATATTGTATATATGTCTAACATTGTATTTCCAATTTCAAACAGTTAACCTCACAACTTCAACATTAAAATGAAAACGCATGTTTTGCAGTAATGAAATCAACTTATGTAGTATTTGCGGCAACAACATGCAACTGGTGCTACTTCATTGTCAGATCAATGCAAAATACATGGAGACTGGAAAACAAAGCGAAAAGGCTATTGTATTAGCACTGTCATTGCCACCAACTGTACATCTAGTTACAAAAGTTACAGAATGTATCATTTACATTCACTGAGATGACAGTGATTGATTATATTAAGACTATATTCATATCTACTGGCACTAGAATTTGGCACTCGTACTTATTTGGCATTTTTAAAACCACCACGTAAACCATGTGGATGTCGATGCCTCTTTTTGATGTCACTTCAAAATGTGATGCGATAATACCATACCATACTATTTTTTGTTTATTTTTTTTGTGTTGCATTCATGGCGTGTAAACAGATTAATTTCTCTCTTGAAAGTAGAACGACCCTGGTCCTCGTCGGAAAAAATACAAACAACAAAAGCACTGAAGCAAACGAGGAGACGAAAGTATAAAGCAAAAAATCGCTGCACCGACTCTTAACAAGAAAAACATAGAAAGATTGATTCCAAATGTCGAGCATTGACATATATTTCATATCAACACCAAATGTTAAAGAATAAAATATACAGGAAAGTTTAGAATAGGAATTAATTACATGATTTCAACATCTCCTCCCCATATGTATTTGGCTTTAAAAATATGGAACTAGAAGCTGTTTAGTATTTTTTTTCTTTCTTTATCACACATTAAGATGTTTATATCCAACCAGTATGTAAGCAAGTTTATTTAAAAGCTATTTTGTGAAAATACATAAAAATATTTTTTTTTCAATAAACTTTTTTTTGTAGATTTTCTTAGAAAAAAGGACAATTTCACATCTTAATGCAGATGATATCAAGTGTGCTTGAAAATCCTGTTTGGCGGTGGTGGCTACAGAAACAGTGTTTTTGACGACATCTTCCCCTGACACACACACACACACACACACATTCACACTCTTTCTTCACACGCACACACAAACACACAAACACAGTTGAGATGACTGAAACTCTGACTCCCAGAAGCAGCCGTTGCCGTCAATCAAGCCCACGTTTTCCGTCTCAGTCCAGTCCAGACAGACAGATAGGAAAGCATGGTGTCATCAGTTTAGAAAAAAACAGAGCCTCCCTTTTATATTCCGCGATGTAATTCCACCCAGAGAGGGAAGCGATTTATATACGGCGAGAAACAGAGACAGAGAGCAACGATACAAGTCTTTGTGAGAGACAAAATGAAGCCTCCGTCTCCTACCTTTGCTTTTTCACCAGACAGAGACAGAAAAAAAGCGCCGGAACAAAAGGAGGGAGGGAAAGACCAAAAAAAACAAAAAAACAAAAAAAACAAACAAGAAAATCGCTCTATTGAAACCATTGTAAGGCACTCAGAAGTTTCTCATTGATCAGGACAGATCAGTCAGGCTGACGTTTAGTCCCATGTCAGGTCTCACGTACGGGACAGCGTGGACAGCTTTAGGAAACTCTGGAGTCATCACCCGACCATTCTCCCCAGTACTCCCAGTGACGGAAAGTCTCGCTTTATTCCTCATGGCGTCCCCAAAGGTCATCTAAACACACAGAGCCACATGTGCGCGCACACATTAACACATTCAAACACACGCACACACACAAGGATCCATACACAAACAAAGAGGCGACGTGTTAGAGTCGAGTATCTCCAACCTCTGTAAGCTTAAAAGTTTATAAATGTTCAAAAACATGACAATG
>JAJHUR010102671.1:10000-16942 GCA_027495735.1 Lutjanus campechanus
GTTAGCAGTGTAGGAGGAGATGATGATTAAAGTGAAGAACCACCACACGCCACCGACAATACGCCCAGACAGAGATCTATTGGAAAAAACAAATAAAGAAACAAAATCACTTTTATTTTTTTAAATATTCAAAAGTATTTCACACAGTTTAAACCAGAGGTCCCTTCACTTTTTTCATGTCACCCTCATTAGGTCAGTTTGATCAGATTTTATCTTAAGGAATCCCCTTTGAGTATTACTAATTTTTCATGGTCCATCAATGATCAAACTAGGATTATAATCAAAACTGACAACCCAATTTCTTCCCTTATTGCTCCAACGTCCAAAAAATGTGATATAAGTCAAAATATGTTAGTCCTCCTTTCACTGGGAACCCCCGACAACCCACTTAAGGACCCCTTTTGTTCCCTGAACCTCAGCTTGAAAGCCACTGGTTTAACAATCATTAAGTGTCAACAACATGATTCTGCAGTTGACGTGAGATGAGTTGACATTTTTCTAAAGGGATATTGTGAAGCAAGTGAAGTAATTTACTACAAATTACTACAAATCATGTCTATTATTTTAACAAAAGCAGTTTTTAAAGGTAAACTTGAACGTCATCTTGATTTGACCTATAATTGTGACACACATCAATTAACTTATGTCAAACATTTCATCGCAGTAGTTAGAGGCTTGATTTCTTTAGAGTTTTGTAATAAATCCTACACATTGTAAAGAATGCTCTAACAAACAAATGAATCTACAAAAACGGTTCTATTCCCTGATGTCATCACGGCAGACGATGACTTGTGAAGATGCTGCAGTGTGCAATAATATCCATACTTATATGTTATACTTTAATATACTGAGGTTCTGTCAAGGGTTTAATAACCTGCTTCTGAGAACAAAACATGCTCAAGAAATATTTTAAACAAAGGAAGGGCAACCTAACACGATGTAACAATATATAACACTGTCCTGATTTGGACTCATGCTGACATCGCTCACATCCTCAGGATGAGATGTAGAGGACATGTTGATTCATCTCTATGAATATAGGACGCTAACATTACTAGGATGACTGGTGAGCAAAAGTGTGTGCTCTCACAAGTTATTAAATCTATATATACATATGACATGATCTGACACTAAATTCTCTGAGGGCAACCATCTACCTATCTCCCTTTACAAATGTAGGCACTGTAAAAAACTGAATCCACAGCATGCGCATAAAGAATACACAATATGAAAGCATGATCACAGAGTAAATCTAAAGATATAGGATCACTTTAGCCAGTCTTGCTATGTTTAAGGGTTCTTGATCTGCATGGATTATGTTAGAAAAAACAACACTTTTTTTTTTCTTATTCCATGTAAATGATAAATCCTTGATGAATATAACATGACTCTTCGAAATCGGTTCAGAATGAAACAGAGTTCTGCCAAGAAAAGCCACGCTTCCCCATTTACATGCTTTTGTTCCCAGGTCAGTCTTGGCCTGTCCAATACGGCGATGACGTTGCTGTAACACATCAGCGTTCAAAGCGGCGTCTATGTCTATTATGTACTACAGGAAGTGGTCATGCTGATGTTTGGCAGGTAAAATTTACCATGATAGCATTGTAACATGCTCAAATTCAGCATGTCAGTATGATGTAGTAACACAGCATGTGGCTATGCTAAAATAAACTTGTTAGAATAATTAAAAGTACAGCTGTGGCTAACACTCATTAGATTTAGAGGTATCCTCTTATTGGACAGTTGAAATGCAGACATGTTGGTGTAGTAATGTCAGTGAATTGCTAAAGTTAATCATCTCCCTTGTCCATGGATCCTAGTCCATCAAATAGACACTGATACTTCACTCTGGAGTGAACTACTGGAATGAGTGGGGTGCCAAAAGCACACCACTATCATGCAAAAATACATTTTGTTGACTTGCAATTGCAAAATCGCAATTGCAAATGATCTCTGTAATAATTTACTGTGAAATGTGATCATGCACATTTACATCCCAATTTATAAATGCATGAAGTGACCAGTAATTTTTCATTAATTAAACTGAGAAAAACCGATTTGATTTCTCTGACCCACCTAGGTGAGATGTCACAGCCCTGGCGCATGAAGGCTCCAAGGGAGAACCACAGGCTGTTGAATATGCCAAACTCGTTAGTCGACTCATTGGTCTGGATCTGCCCGTCCTCATACTCCTCAGTGTGCCACTCATACGGGCTGAAGCGGCTGACGAGGAACAGCACCACGCTGACGCCGATGTAGGCAAAAACGATGCACATCCAGATCTCGTAGGCCAGCGGGTCCAGGAAAGAGAAGACTCCTGGTTTGGATTTCTGAGGCTTCTTTATCATGATGGAGATTCCCAGAGACATGAAGGGTTTGGAGAAGTCAATCACCTCCTCTCGCACCAAAGTGATGGTCAGAGGAGCCACGGCAATGTCTGCTTTCTATCAAAGCAAAGGACAAAACAAAACAGGAAGTTTTAAATGGGATTCTAAAGTCCCAACTTCCAAAATGCTACAAATACATTCTGTAATGAAAAGATACTCACTCCATACACTAACTCTCCCACCATTCCGTTCCAGATTTTGGTCTCTGCATCTCTGGCTCCATATTTCCCATCCCCCACTATTTTCAGCTGATATTTGAAGCCGCAGTGTTTCGCTATCTCCGCAGCCAGATCTACACAGTAACCCTCGTAGCGCTCATTGTCGACAAAAAGGTCGGCGTTCTTTTTCAGCATTACATATGGAGCTTCCTACAGGACAGAGACAAAATCAGAAAAAAAACACTCCTCAGCACAAAGAGGTTTGAATTACATTGTAAAAAGCAGCATCAGAGACGAGAGTTTCACACCAAAGTGACAGGACATGATGAATACAAGAGGGCATTCATCTAAAACAAAGCACATCCTTTCAGCAAGAAATTAGTGGCCTGGTGTTATTTTGGTTGTCAATCTGAAGACGAGATTCATGCAGAGGTGGTGTGTTGCAACAGAGAAATACTATCCTCTCCTTAATGGAAAATGTGAGATTGAAAAACCCACAATCATATCACCAAATGCAGTGTAAATCAAGTTAAAGTTCATCTTCCTCTGCCCAACCTGGCATGGGAATCTCATTTTTATGATCCACATATTTGATTTGGCACAGGCTTGTTATGCCAGATGCCCTTCCTGATGCAACCCAAGGAAATTAAAAAAGAAGGAAGTGTCACTACATCATTACTGAACATTCTTTGTTCCGCTTTGTGCCAGTTCTGCTGAACCTTATGCCTATAATTATCTTTGGATACTTTTCGGAGACCAACAGCAAATAAATGAATTCGCACATTTGGAAAAATCAGCCAGTCAGTTATTCTCTGAAGTGCTCTGAAGTAGACAGGAGACAGGAGATGGAGATCAAACCTGCCAGTCCTGAGATCAGTAGACAACTCACTCTAACTCCAGAGCCACAGCCACCCTGAAGTCAGTCACTTTATTTAAAGTCTTAAATCAAGTAAGGTTCTAGTATTAGAATACTGTATAAATAAATTATTAAAAAATGAAAAATGTGGCACCATATTTTGGATGAGGAGCTAACTGTTCCCCAAACTACTTAAAACTAGAATGGAGACACTGAAAAGACAATTAAAGCAGTGTATAATTAGGTAAGCAATCAGTATATTATATTTACCAAGATGGTGGTGACAATAACGGTTTTGTTTTCCATTCCTGTTGTGTCGTTAGCAAAGACATCAGATTTGGTGACGGCCATTTTGTCAACTTCATTCCAGTATCCAATCTGTCAGGAGGAAAAAACAGTGATATCCATGAGTATGATTAATCTCAAGTGCTGCTTAACATCCTCAAATTCAAATCATCCACTAGGTTAAAAAAAAAACTTCATTTCTTTAACTTCATGCCAAGAGAAGGGGACCACCCAGAAACTTACCTTGACGGGTCCGTTGCTCTTTAATTCCATGATATTCACTGAGTAGTTGACTCGTTTGCCATGTTGATCAAACTGGATATTTCCTGTCAGGCCTTCCACACGCACCTTCGAGACAGAACATCAAACTGTTACAATGATGCATCTTCAGCTCTGTCACATAAAAAAACAGCCTTTTGATGTGTTTTGTATAATTCATCACACTGCATTCTGATCGAAACAGGTAGTTGGGCGGGAGCTGATGTGGAAAGACATCATTTGCACAATTTGAAGAGCTAAAACTGTCATCAAGTCTTGGTCCTTCAATAGCGAATACATTCTAGCTGCTATGGCAACCATGCCAGCTCATGGAGTTGTAATATTGGCATGAAAGGCAGGGGTGATTGAAGAGGTCATCACAGATTTAGGGTGAACATCGGTTTCTCAAGGTTTTTATCTGTATCTCTCCGACTCTGGATCATCATTTAAGCTTGGGAGAAGTCTCTGAACTATACTGGCCATGAAACGCAGTGGAGACGGGTGTCCTGTTACTCTCTATTCTTCCACAAAATTAATGCCATGATCCTGCAGCACTTCAAAAGGGGTTTCGTGCAGAGCTACAAAGCATCAGAGGGACATAAGGAAACTATCGTGTGTCCAGATTGGAGATGAGATCGCAGCATAGACACAGCGTGTGTTGAGACACTAGAAAATGGTCTCCATCTCTTCTTTCATTGGCAGCCAACTAAAATAACAAAAGAAATGAGACAGGGAGGAGCAGAAGGAGGCTTAAAGGTACCCCATGGAGTTTTGTTGTAAACACTGTCATGTTTAAATGCACCGTTTCCAAGCAAAACACGCCGAGTGTATCCTTGAAGTCTGACAAACATGTTGAACAGATTTCATTTCTCATAAAAATGGGCTTATCATCTGACATGTTGGATCCTGACTGTTATGTCCTCATAGGGTGGCTGAAGGCAGCTATTCCTCATTCCATGGTACCAAGTGATGGCATCAAAGCCAATTACCACAAAAATCTCACATTGGATACAGCTGTCATGGTTATGGAAACCCATCTCCGTTAGTCTTCCCTCCCCAGTGTATCCAGTGTGTGTTTTCCCTTCACGTCATTGCCGTTTGGTCTTTGCACCATACTATGTCAAGGATCCAGCCCTTTACCAGGTGATGGCGTCAAAGCCATCAGTTTTCAACAGCTGCCATGGTTGTGGACACCCATCTCTACAGTACCTCATGGCCAACAAGAATAGTTCAAGAACTTTTCTGAGATGGATGAGTCAGTGAGTGGAAGACATAGAGATAAAATGAAAAACCGTCGAGCATCCTGTCAATTTGTTGACTGTTCTTGTAGAAATCCAAGATGACGACCCTCAACCCTTGGTGCAACACAAGCTTCGTACAATATGTTTCATGTACTGTTTCTTTAAGTTTATGTCCTTACATACTGACGCTAGTACGGCATTTTCTGTTTTATTTTGAAGTTCTTGAATCTCCTCTCATTTCTGTCATTCCCTGCCTCTGTGTGTTCCCCACCTTTGTGATTGCTGATCCATTTCACCATCCTAATGTAATCGCCTTCCCTCCCTAATGTATTTAGTGTGTGTTTTCCCCTCACGTCATTGCCAGTTTGGCTTTGTACCATATGCCAAGCATCCCGGCCCTTTCCTAGGTGGTGGCATCAAAGCCAAGTACTAATCAGTTCTGGAGAATCTTCCTGGGACCCACCAATGCCACAAAAATCTCACCCTGGATACAGCTGTCATTGTTGTGGACACCCATCTCTGCAGTATGTTATGGCCAATAGGAATAGGTCAAGGACTTTTCCCAGATGGATGAGTCAGAGTAGACAGAGCAGGTGCAACACAACAGGCATCTTTGTAAAATGTGTTGTTTTTTTCTTTGAGTTTATCTCTTTAGATTTTGATGGTGGAATGTAATTTCAGATAGTCAATGTTTTCTGAATATGAAAAGTTAAAATCCAGAGTGTCACAGTCTGTCTCCTCCTCTCCGGTCATGTTTTCTGTCTGTTACTTTGAATTTTTTGCCTCTCCACTCCTCTTTGCACCATGTTTCAAGCATCCCTGCCCTTTCCTAAGATTTGCTTCTAAAATCTTTACCACAGACTTCCGCGTTGTTATTTGCAAATGATTGTATCGGGTTTGTGTGTCCAGCATGTCCTGCATGGGTTTCGGTGATAATGACGCAGGCATCAGTAACACATACTGGTGATGCATATTTCAATAGCAGAAGCATGAGAAATGGAGAGAGCCTGTAGGGAATCTTCCTCCCAAAGTGCCGTCAGACAATTTATTTCAGCTTCTCTGTTCTCTGTGTCCTTCATACTGTTTTACCATGTAGTAGCAGCACAGATTCTGTTCAGCTGCTCCAGTGCATTCCTGCCACTCTGGATGTGACGTCATCGTTGTGTGTCACATTGCGAGTAACATAAAAGACACTTTGAAAATTCAAGTGGTCAAAGCATCTGGACTGAGAGGCTTCTGTAGAAATTTGATTGGAATCTCATTTCAAACCACTTCCAAATGGGGTTTGGATCCAATTTGCAATATTTTGCTGTTCAGACTTTCTAAAAATCAATCTGGCAACAGTCTAGATATGCAAAAACTGATTTGGGCTGCCAGTTTGAACAAGACCCTAGTTCTCCAAATGTTTTTGGACCTTTGCTTTCTTTTTCTTGGACTTTGACTGTTTTTGGACTTATGAGCCTTGCCTGCTCCCAGTTGGACTTGTTTACCTTTTTGTACTGCCTTGGATTGCCTCTGGATTTGACCTATACCCACCACCATCCCATAAGCACTTAGTACTTTCTGTGAAAAAATTCGTTTTTTGCTTCAGTTCTGCCTCTGGTGTCTGCATTTGGGTCCTACCTCTTGTTTCTCTGTACCCTGCCTGACACAATTGACACAGACATTCCATTTTTTTTTAAAGATTATTTTTTGGGCTTTATTTTGATAGGACAGGAGATATGACAGGAAGAGGGGCCGAAAGAGGGGGGATGACA
>JAJHUR010102672.1:0-57542 GCA_027495735.1 Lutjanus campechanus
AACTCCACAGCCTGTGACATTCCCTGTTGTAATGCTGTGATATTTGCAGCTGCTGCCGTGTGTCTTCGACTGCTGCATATATATATGTCAGAATCAGTCAATTCTAATGATTTTTAAAGGAGAAACAGACTGTTAAATGTCAGAAAACATGTTATCCAGGGCGATTTTTATCTTCTCTCTTGGACATTTACATCCAAATGTGTATTAAAACATCTGCTTATCAAATGCAAGAATGTGTTTTGTACTTTTTGCAGGATAAGATGAAATTTTAATTACTCTCGTGAGAAATTTTCATGTTTATGATAATGTTGAGGATTCTACGTAGTTGGTTTTGTTTGGCAGATCAGATTATTAAAAACTAGTCCAGGCACCAAAATCAACAGAAAATGTGAAACACTGCAGAGTCGTATATACTGTAAGCGTGTGAGTGTGTTTGTAGAAAGCAAAATGTCTGTAGCTGTGCCAAAGAATTGGGAATAATGCCATTCACTACATCTGTCTTTGATGTCTAACCAGTCGGCAGAAGTTGTCAAGAAAAAAAACAAAACTTAATGGGATTCCTACTGTGCTGTCCCCACATGAAACAGACGCTGTACAGATGCTCGTTAATGGATGCACACATTAACACAATGCAAAGAGAATAAACAAGCAAACAAACTCGAAACAGGCGCTGCTGTTGTTGAAATGATTCATTACACTCTGAGAGATAAAAGTGCTAACGAGACCCTACAGGGTTCTTCCGCTCGTCCCCATAAGAGAAACCTTCCACCCAGTGAACCCCCTATGAGAGGTTCTACAAAGAACTCTTCTATGGTGTAATGGTTCCACCCAGATCCCTGTTTGGGGGTTCTATCCAGAACCCTTCCACCTTCCAAGGGTGCTAACAAGAATTTATGCAGAGAGAGAACCCTTTTATATTCCAAGGGTTTCATCTAGAACCCAACCAGGGGGGGGTCCTACGGAGAACTCCTTTGTATTTTGAGGATTTCATCTAGAACTGACCCAGGGAGTTCCATGAAGAACCCTTTTATATTCCAAGGGGTTTATCTAGAACCTATTCACGGGAGCCCTATAGAGAACTCTTTCATATTCCAAGGGTTTCATCTAGAAACCATCAAGGGTGACTTACAGAGAACCCTTTTTTATAAACCAAGGGTTTCATCTAGAATCCACCCATTGACCCAATGGGTGCCCAACGGAGAACCCTTTCATATTCAAAGGCTTTCATCTAGAACCTACCCAGGGAGTTCTACGGAGCACTCTTTTATAATCCAAGGGTTATATCTTGAACCCACCTAGGAGGATCTAAAAACATATTTTAGGGTTTCACCTACAGCCCGCTTGTCTTCTGAGGGTTCTATGAAGAACCATATCATTCCCAGTGTTCTACAGACTTTAACAATCTATGTTACAATTATCTTTAAATCAATGAAATATCAGTGATGATTTCAACAGCACTTGAAGAACTCTTTCTTCCAAAAAGAGTTCTTTGGATGGAAATGGTTCTTAGTGGAAACCCGAGCCTTACAAAGAAACCATTACGAAAACTTTCCTCAAAAAGGAAGTAAATGGTCCTGGTTAGAACCTCAGCTCTTCAGGAAGAACCCTTATTTCTAAGAATGCAGAAACTGAGCCCACCCTCTTTGTGCTTGAAAAGACTAATCGGCGACAGCTAGCCACAATCTAAAAGACAAATGGAAATATTCACATTTCTGACTGGTTTATAAATCAAAGAACAAATATTATCTTTTACGGCGCGCGCCTTGAGCCGGCCTGCGCTGGTTAGTTAGCCGTGCGACACCACGGGGAGCCTCCCGAGCTGCTCTCAACAGCTTTTCCATGTTTCTCCACTGAGGCCTCTGTCAGGCTGGAGGTGGTTCCAATTAAAATACCTCTGCCTAAATGTTGTAAAACCTGCCTTCTCAGGGCAGGAAATGCCTGCCGTTAGAGCATGGTGTCACAGGGAGCACAAAGGCCTGTAGTGTGTCTATCTCCTTCTGATAAATTGTTTCTTGAACACTTTTGAGCCGTACCCGCCCTGCCTAATGGTCCTGAGGCCCCAACAAAGGCAGTTCTGTTGTGTTTGCATGGCCGGGTTGGACCACTGTGTGTAATGCCTAGCAGGTGTGGAATATAAAATAGTTTGATAGTTTGGCGGGCGAACAGTTAGTACATTATTGTCAGGGGGGTCTGGGCAGGCAGCAGCGCTTGGCTTAAAAGGTTTACTTTTAATGAAAGTTGAAGAACTGGCAGACACTCTTCCTATTCTGCTAATGCAGCAGAAAGGCCTCAGCTACTGACATTCAGCCTTCAGCGCTGAATGTAAATAAGAAGGTCGGCCATTTTCTCTCGAGGAATCTGTCAGTCACGTATCAAGTGACTCTGCTTTTATCACAAAAAACCTCTTAAGTGTAGTTACAGTCGTTAGCACTGTAATTTCAGTAATTTAACCATCCCAGTGAGATATATCGACAGCACGAAGACAAAATACACACCAGAAGTCTGATTTTTCAACCCCGTCTCCCTAGAAATTATGTTTATATACCAATAATTTTTGACTAACACCTTTGGGAAGAATGTAACTGCTCCCTGCAAATATGTTTGTTCAGCCAAAGAAACATCCTGCATCCTGTGGTATGGTTGGATTTAGCCAACAAAAATGCTTTGGCGAAGGTTAGGAAAAGATCATGGTTTCAATTTAATATTAAAAAAATAAACAGGCTCTGTCTCGTGCTTCAAGTCAGTGTTGAGTTTAGTTTTTTTTTTTTTTCAACCAAAACCACATTTTTTCTCCAACTTTAACCAAGTGCTGTGGGTACCTAAACGCAACCATCAAAGCATGAGTCATGCCGTAGTTGTAACAAGTAGATGCCATTATTTTCATGAGCAGATATTGTAGGGATAATAAGTTAAAGCTACTACAAAGAACTTTGATATTGTGTTGATTTTGGAGGCTCTGTGGACAAAAGCAGTCGTGGTTCCACCTTCATAGCCACAAAATATACCGTCAAAAATTAAACAATCTAAAAAATCTTTTCACCTGACTATCACTGTAACTTCTCCTGGGAAAATGGAAACACAGGCTCGTTTCATCTGATTTCAAAGAGAGTAACTTGGAAGAATTAGCCAGTTTCCTCGCTGATGGTCTTGTTCACTTATGTAGGTCACATAGAGGCGTCTGTATTAAACTGAGCCTGTTTCATAACCAGTTAAAAATTCCTTGTTGTACATTTAAATACGCTATTTAATCACTGTTTTGCTGATATGTTTAGGGATCAGAGTTAGGCAGTAATGCATTACTCAATAACTTCTTGCTGTAATCTTATTATTTTACCCAGAAACAAGTATAAAAAATGTCCAAAACAGTAATTATATTACAGTTAGTAATCCAAGTAGTTACTTTTTGGCCAAGGTAGATCTTATGATGATGCGTACGTGCGGCAGGTCACGTCAGGTCGTGTTAGCTGTTAGCCAAAAAGCTACCAACATGAACTTTATTTCAAAACATATTTGCTGTTGTAAAATTAGTTGTAAATTCATAGTATGCAAACTTAATTTGTCGGAGAGAGGCTAGTTTTGAGTGCTTTTTTTTTTTTTTGCAGGACTAATCATAGAAAAGGTCAAAACTGGTTTATTTCTTTGCACACAGTTTTCACAGATTTAAACCCAGCCAAAACGAATTGTCAACACTCAATTTGGAGTCTTTCTCTGAAGTAGAAAATGACTCCACTTCTCGCACAATTGTAGAAAAGCACCTTGGCATTCTCCAGTATAAACCTAAATCAAGTTAATTATCCCGCATTAAGCAATACTGTATAAATTGCAACACTGTCTGCATTTTCCGCTGCCTCTCCTGCTCCCAGGTTGCTTATCTTAATGTAGCAAGCCATGCAATAAGCTCTGACTGGCCTCTGCCCGCTCCCCTCTCTCCGCTGCTGCAGTTTACTCCCAGATTTTATACTCAACCACTCACAGCAGGTTGACAGATTACCTTTGGTTCAGAGCCCAAACGGACAGTGTCCAAGCCACGATAAACACTGCAGCCATTATTTCTGCTTCCAGTAATCTACCTACTCTGGAGCCAGATGACGTGAAGAAGATAACAGCACAGTGGCCGGGGCTGAGGGAAATGGAAGGTATTCAATCGCCCTCTTTCTTTTTTTCTTTTTTTTTTACCGGGCCTGTCCGATAAAAAGCCGATATTGTGGCTTTGAAGTTGGTGTTATTCCTTCTTAACTAAGTACGTCACTGGAAGCTGACATGATGGAAAAAGGAGGGAGAAAAAAAAAGAAGCCTAATGTCCTAATTAAGATTGTACAGATTTGATGATGGAGCAGAGAGAAGGCAATTGAAGCCATGTGTTCACTTTCTCCCAGCCTCCCCTTCATGTGTTCGCTCTCTCCGCCACTGTAAAAATAAACTATTTGTTTTAAATTTAAAAAGTTAGTGTCTTAAAATTTTAAGTCGACTGAATTTGGAATGATTGTAAGGATTCAAACAAACTTTTTCAGTGAGAAAACAAGGTCAATAAGCGTAAGATATTAAGTTGAACCAACAAACATTTATAACATTTAACATTTAATTTAACCTTCATCATGGTTCACAGTGTTTTCATTATTATGACAACAAGCAACAATGACTTATATTGAAGTGTATTAGAGACACTTAGTAAGTTTTCATCATGTATGTTTACTTCAAACTATAAAAAAGAAGGGTGTCAGGAGAGTTTTGACTCTGAAACAATGCATGCTGGGAAGTCTGCTAATATGCAAATCATGTTTCTTAAAGGTGCTAAATACAACATTCAGAAAACAACTATTTGCTATTTAAAGACTTAATGGAGTGGCTTCCTGAGCAGAGAAAAAAAATTCAAACTGCCTGCGTTTATGTTGTTATTCAAGCCTCTGTGTTTAGCTGAGACAGCCGTGTGTGCATGTTCATGCATGTGCACGTGCATCTTTATGCTAACTTCATCATAAACAGTCACTACAATACTGTATGTTTATGAAAATGTGAAATATGAAATATAGGAACAGAATCTTGCTGCTTGTTTTGACTGTTTGATCAGATGTTCAGGAGTCTGTGATTGAAAGGTCGGGTGTACAGAGGGAACCCTCGATTTGTGAAAGTCTCACCAGATTTGCACACATTATTTGTTCACTGTATTATCTGATTATGTTTGATAATGTGACACTTGTTTAAAATCTGGGTAGATGTAGAGACAAAAAACACCTGGTTAGGTTTCGGCAAAGATCATAGTTTGGATTAAAATGATCATTCTTCCAAGATAATTCTCAGGTCTGAGGTTCCCTTCTAGACAGCAGAGCCAAAATGGCAGCTGCCCAGTAACAAGTCCTTCTCATCCCACAGTGAACTGTACAATAAAATATGTTTCTGTAAACATTTTAAGTAAGAAATAGGCAATGTATTTACATAATCTTGATCAACACTGCCTAGTTTGACAGTTTAATCTGAGATTTATGAGCAGCGTGTGTTCAAATGACCCTTTTCCCCCACATCTGTACTGAGTCAACAAAGCGTGTTTTTGTTTTGGTCTGAGATGCTGGCGCTCTACAGTGACCTCTAGGGTAAATGTCATATACAGCAACTTTAATTTAATGAGTTTGATTTGATTGATTTCGTACATTGTATTCACTCAACTCTTCATTGCTGTTCCAAAAAGTTAGAAGAACTTATTTTTGTGAGTTCTGAATTTAAGTTTAATTAACTTTGAATTAATAGTACTTGAAAACTGTATGTTTATGTTAAGTCAATGAGCAAAGATTAGTTGATTCCACTTCCTGAGAGTATGTACCAGGATATATCAGGAGTGTATATCAGGAATGACACTGATAAATACAAGTTAACATATATGAATTACAAAAACACTCCCCTCTACTCCCCAAAACTTGTGATTGTTGTGTTAACGCCCACTTGAGAGATGATGTGTTGGCAGGCTGCCGATTCCTAAGAGACCCTCAGGTTTGATCTCAACAACAGTTGTCAGTAGGCATGGGCTTTGTTTTAGTGTCTCACCAGCTCTCTTTTTCATTTGAGGCATCTGGATAAGTGCCAGATGCCTAACACAAAATGTAAATAAGGTGTTAATCAGAAGAGAGACCTCTCAGCTGCAGTAAACTAAACCCAGGGACTCTCTGTACTCTCCAATTGTGTCTGTATAACTCCTGCCAGAAGAAGCAGCTGTGACAGTGTGTCTAAGCATGTGTGTGTGTGTGTGTGTGTGTGTGTTAATTGTGGGGTTCTGGTGACTGGGGAGAGGCCCAGGTGTTTGTTTATACTCACACCACCATAAGTGGCCATAGCCGGGACCTGCTGCTGGGCCGGGCCGAGCTGTAAGACCAGGCGACGGGGCTTTGTGTACAGAAGCCGCTCAGTGTGCTTACATTTACAGAACTTGTTCAAGTATCACACTGTCATTGTGCAAACAGACCCAAACAAGCCGCTGACAGACGCAGCCCACACAGTTCTTGAGAGGGCTCGACACACAAAACAAAACAAGATTTTTTTTTTCACAGAGCTGCTAACTCAGTGCAGTAAACAATATAATTTAAGACTGAAGGCTGGATATAATGTCATCAGCTGTATGCTTCTGGATCAGTGTTTTGGTGGGGCTATCCGATGTCAGATTTACTGTATGTTTAAACTGTAATAAATAATCTATTACAGTTATTTAAAAGAGGCGTAAAAACATCGTTAAAGGGTTGGAAAGGTGAAAGAGGTGAATGTATGTAGTATTCTAGTACTATTTATAAAATGAGCACTACAGCACTAGAGTTAAATTTACAGCGTGCAGATTTAATCAAAGTCTGTAGAGCAGATGCACAGCAGTCTTTCTGTTGCTTTTGGGCTGCACAATCGATCGAATTATTATCAAAATCGTAATGTGGCCAAGTGCAATATCCAAATCGCAGAAGGTGGAATTTTTTTGATAAGGGAAAAATGTGTGACAAAACAGCGTTATAATGAAATACTGACGAGCTGCAGAGATGTCCTGGCCTACAAATCTTGTTCTCCAGCCCTATTTTGTTATCACGATTTCGGGCAGGACAAAACCACTATGGGAATCAGTGATATTAACTTATAGCGTTCTTATCCAGTGTCATGCTTCAATTACACCTTGTTTGTGTAATATGCTATTTATACTGCATGTTTTTTTGTTTTTTTTAAAATCTTCTTTTACCTCTGACAAGGAGCTTGTGTTTTTGGTGCAGTTTGTTAAAAACTACTGGCCAGATTTTTATTAAAACTTCATGTAAGGGTGAAGGGAGAACCTATTCAGTTTTGGAGCAGATCCAAATCATGGATTTTGTGGAAATACAAATTATTTTTCACATTTGTCAACTTTACAAGATAGACCATTTGGCCTTGGCAAGTGGTCTGTGCTCTCTGCTCTCTGCGTGCCTTTCATATTCATTTTTATCTGCGCAGTTCCAGGTCTCATTTCGGATTAAATATGTGATTTTTGTATTTGCTTGTGTTAATATTTGGACAGTTGTGTTATTTATTGATTGTTTATGACAGAATAAATACAACTCAACCAAATTATACACAATGAAAACTAGCTGGTTGCAATAACTTCCAGAGTCGGCGAATGTGACTAAACGTAACGTGAATAAAACATTAATATTACTTCATCAATGAACATGATTTCTGCCTGAGTCATGTCAAATAGATTTTTTATCAGTTATTGTGGTTGTTTAAAAGTGAAGAAAACAAGTGTCCGTGATCCCACACTACTTCACAACATCATCAAACTACGTCTTTTGTTATTGTATTAATGTGACAGACACTCCCAGCTGCAGAACATATGTTATGTTTAAGTGAGAACTCATCTTTAACTGTATCAGCATGAGTTTATATTAGTATGAGAGATCTTTCAAAAGCATTTCTGCTCTTCAAAGAATACATTCTGGGAACTTGGATGCTGAAAACTGAGTGTTGAGTGCTGTTAAATAATCTCTTTCTTAGTGGTCAATAAAGAATGTATTCAATGCACAAACTGATGTGTGCAATATCTGCAGAAAAAAAAATCATACGCACAAACACTGACAAATTTTTGTTTACATTATGCCATGCAAGACTGAGAAGTTGACCCCCCCGCTGTGTGGCTGAAAGGACGGGCACTTGATCGAACACGTGAACACGACACACATGATTGTTAAACATCCAATTACAAAACCATGAGCATAAATCTGGTACCATATATCTGCTGAAACCTGGTTACAGGGATTTTCTTCCATTCGGCCTCAGGATCATTACTGAGGTTGGGCTCTGTGTTTGGAGATAAATCTGCACTCAAATTCATCCAAACAGTGTTTGGTGGGGTTAACGTCTCTACAGAGGGAAATCAAGAACTCCTCTCTGAAAACTATTTCTTTCCAAGCAATGTTTTTGCACGAGGTCACAGTCATGCTGAAACAGGAAATGGCCTTCCAGAAAACTGTTGTTGCGTACTGTATGTTGCAAAACCATCAAATTAAGTCTAATTTAAACAAAGGAGCCAAAAAACCATAAAAACAAGCCAGACTCCAGACCAAAAGTACAGACTGTCCACATACATTTGGCCTTTTTTGTAGTGCAGTATGGTAGAAGTATTGATCCGTCTTGATCGATGCAGCAGCACACTGATCTGCCCTTTAACGAAGCCCTTCTTACTGTATAATAAGGTAAAAATCCATGGAAATATGACTGCACATAAAAGTTAAATCTAAAACCACATGAGTATCACATAATGGCCATAAACTGAACAAATGCTGTAGGTGTGTCTACCATCAGCTACTACAGGCTTTGTCTGGCTGGCTAGTTAACATGTTTCTCCAGGCAGCTTGGCTCAAACAATCGCCTTGGAAGACAGGAGCCGCGTGCTTTTACGGGAACTGTTCAGTTTTACAGTACAGCCATAATCAATTAATAGCTTCATGAAACCATTCTCCTCACAACAAAAAAATACTGAACAATACACTTCTAAAGGCTGGCTGGCTTCTTTCACTGGCAAGAACAGCACTCGAAGTAAGATGGACATTAGTATACAGTATATATCAGCTAAACCACCTGTACTCAGGACAATAAATCAGTACGCTGCTTCACTTGTGCTGCATTCCAGACGACTCAGAACTTTTAAGCTGCCGGCCTCCTGCAAGAAAATGTACAACACAACGTCACTCAAAGTTTCTTCCTAAATCCATCTAACCCAACTTCAAGAGGAAACAGCTGTCTGATATCAAACTACAATGGCAGCAACCATGGAAGCACAGATTGTAAATTGTAATTCATCATCTAAAAGGCAACATGAAGTATATTTGCATATACTATCATATATTAAAAACTGTTCTGTGTGTACATTGATGTCACCAGTGACTGTTTCCAGTGTTATTAGTTAGCTGACTACAGTTAACAATCCTCTCTGCACAAAGGTTATTCAGGATAATGCCAAAGAATGTGAAAACATTCGGAAATATACAACATTTAGTGACTTTTGCAGATATACTCTTAGATGTCTAAAAGTTGAAAAAACTAAAAGTTTCAAGGTAATTTACTTCAATGGATTTGAATGAACTCTTGAGATTTGGAAGTTTTACCAAGTAATGTTTTGTTGCGACAGTTTACTTTTCACATTAGACATGCTTGAATCTTTGAGTTTTAGAAAATCTGTTGAGTAAATGCATTGAAGTGAAAGTGAATAATGGTTGATAATTTAATATTTTCCAGTTGCAACCATGGCAAACCAGCTCCAAAGCTCCCTATGGAAAAAAAAATTGAAATACATTTTTTTTTTATTGGTTTCTAAAACTCAGAGTAAGCTATAACGCAAGATGAAAAGTAAATTATCTCAACAAAAGATTACAGGTCAGCAGAACTTTTTTAAAAGTTTATTTCAAATTTCAAAAATCTAGTGAAGGCAGTTTTGAGGCACATTATGAGTTTTTTTTTCTACAGTGTACTGATACAAATAACAAATAACTTGTATTTATGTCACTCGTTTCTTTCAATCTATCTTTTTAAGTAACACCAAAGGCACATGCTCCTGTGGTAAAAGCCTGAATAAACATAATTTTGTCATGGTGAGACATGGTTTTTGTTTATGTTTTGGGGTTGTCCAAACTGGAGCATTTGGACGTCACAAGTTGGAAACTGCAGCTGGGGAATTCCAATCTCTGACTTCAACCGGAACGCAGCATTAATCATAAACATAAACCCTTTGATCACCTGATTGTACAAACTGTACCGCTTGCCGCCCTCTGATTGTTCATTACTTCTACTGTAACTTCCAAAAACATGGCAATTCTTCTGGAAATATCAAATTTGCCCCAAACTATCCACCCAAAATTAGTTTCTAAACTAATCTTAGGTGGGAAATCGGCCATGCAGTTGCAGAGTCATGCCTCATTTTACCTCTGTAATACCTCGTTTTAACATTTTTTAACAAGATTCAGGAGGTTTCCAAAAGCATTGACTTAGTTTTTATCTAAAAGTTCACAAGTGAGCTGATTCAAATCTCAAGTTCCAGCCATTAAGCCTGTTGTGAAAACTGAGCTCATGAGATGTGCTCTGTCTTTACAAGTAGGGCTGCGCAGTTAATCAAAATATTACTGAAACCCCAATATGTCCAAGTGCAATATCTTAATCACACAAGCTGCAGTTTTTTGATAAAGGAAAAATGTGTGACAAAATTCTTAATTTCTTAATACCTGCCTTAAATACAGAAAGCGAGAAACAAGACATATCTGTTGTTGTTCTGTATGTCCTCACATAGACTTCAGAACAAATGCAACACAACAACACAAAGGTTGTCATCAGTTGAAAGTGTATTTTATGAATCCATGCAGGCTGTTTTCAGCGGGACATCAGACATGTCTGTCTTTCTGAAGTTCCTCTACACATCAATAATGAAGCTCCAGCGTCAGTTTAGAGATCAGACAAGTACACTTATACAACATTTGAAAGTTAAGCTAACTTTGAACAACACACGCACGTATATACACAAAAACACTAACGAGTTTGACACACCACAAGCATCAGCTTTGCGGAGACAGAACCCAGAAGCGTCTGTATTTGCAGACAAGCGCTGTCCTCGATCAGAAGACTTTTGTGCCTGTGACACACACCCGACAGGGGAGAAACGGAACGAGGCAGATGAAACGCGAACAGTCTCTTTCTTGTTGAGGCGTAGTTAATATTTTAAGGACAGAGAGCATGTGCTGTCTAGTGCTGCTTGTGCACCCACATCATAAAAACACTGTACGCACGGTAATGCAGAGTCAAGTGCGCACGAACACGCACAGCTGAAAGATTTCAAGCTGAATCTCCATTTTCTACCCCTTTGAAATTCATAATAAACATTATTTCTCCTGAGCTGCTCAAAAGATAAATCCAAAAATAACGTCACAGTAATCACAAAGTAATTGTGAGGAATGCAATCTCTGCGCTGATCACAGTAAATTATGCAGAAATATTTCACTTAGTAATCATGACTGCTCTAATAAATTAAGACCCCGTGTTTATTCTAGATTTAACGCATCAGTGATGAACAAAAAATAGCAGAAATGAGCACAGTTATTTGTTGTGTTTTCAACAATATTTGACTGTCTAATGATTCACTGTGTCTGTGTTAGACCTCCAGTCTGAACACAATCAGGCCAGATTTTCTCAGTGCATCCAGCCATAAACCCCACCACACAAATACGTGCTTTCACGCACACACAAACCCATTAGATGGATAGGTTGGGATATTTGAAGTGGGGCTGTATGAGATACTTATTGATTGTCAGTGTATTAGCTGCAGTAGATGTCAGTCTGCACGCACACAGTTTGGAGAAGCAGAGAGCGACCCCAGCACGGAAGCCAAGCGATGAACTGCTGAGAACAGTGTCAGCAACAAAAGATATTTCAGCTTCTTAAAAAAAGGTCCACTTTAAAAAAAGCAATGTAAGTTTAGGTGTACACAATATTTAGAGTATTTTCACTGCTTTACTTTGCAGTCAGACACCCTTTTCTGACAGGAAACTGCTGTTATACAAGACAAATATCGCTCTCTTTAAACCAACCAAACTCCCTTGACAAAATCAGCAATTTTACCTCACAGAGCGCAGCAGTTGCCGGTCTACCACTGCAAGTTTGTTTGTGTTATTGTGTGCATTTGGTGAATCTGAACTTTCCTTTTAATACACTGAAGTCACACAATAACGAAAACAAATTTACAAATCAAGACAATGGTTGATCAGCAACTCCTGTGTTCTGCCAGGTAAAATAAGTGATTCTGCATACAGAGTTTGGTTGGCTTTGAGAGATGTTGGTGACTCTGTCCACAGTAATACTTTGCTTAGCTTCCGTGTTGGTGCTTCTCTCTGCTTCTCTAAACTGGGGGCGTGCCGGCCTCCATTTACTGCAGGTAATACATCGATTATCAATAATTACCTCATACAACCCCTCATCAAATAAACCAAATTATCCCTTTAATGCACACAAACACTCTCTAACTCTCTAACACTCTATTCCACAACACCCTTTCTCCCAAAAACTACAAGAACTTTCAAATACTAAAACAAAAACCACACACTGTCTGTGGTATCACATGCACACAGATCTATGTCTGAACCATGATGCCTCTGTATAGGCCGAGTCTCGTGCTATCTTCGGCTGCAATGTGCTGAGAGTTGATGTGTGTCTTAGTTATTCAGGTTAATGTGTTCGCCTGTGGGGCATATTTCCATTCTGGCTCCAATTGCACACACACATCCTTTTCCGAACTGCTGCGCCATTACTGTTCGCTCATGCTGATGTCTTTGGTATAACTATAGCCACACTGCTGGGACTGAACCTCTTCAGAGTCATGTGTCATACTGTGGTAGCCACTGTTGAAGTCCTCCTTAAAGCTTCTGTGTATACATAAAGTACAATTTCACACAGTAGGATCTAATTAGTACATTGAAACATAAAGTTCTATGGCTTTGCCTCAAACATTTTTCCATAGACGTCCTTTAAGGGAAGGGAAACATAACAGGGCAAGCAAAATATAAAGGATAAAAAGGACTGCATTTGATTCATCTACAGCTGAAGTAAAAGTATGTTTCTGAGGATCCCCACCGAGCACCAACTGGGATTTCAACGGTTTAAAATTGCATAATTTTCCGTTTGAATATCTAAGAGCTCTTTTCACCTTCATCCAGCCAGCTAAACTGCAGTTATAACACCAGTGTGTCACAGAATTCAAACTTGTTTAATCATTTTGTTAATTGGTTCAGTTGAAGGTTGAAAGAGAGATGATATTTATTAGTGTGAGAGTATTTCTCCAAAGTCAAATTCCACTGGTTCGTGAAATGTGGTAAACACAAATATGAAATTTCAACAAGAAGCGCATGCACAAGTGTTTGTTGTATGTGGTGTGGTGGTGTGTCGGCTGCAGCTTTGACAGCTTTGACTTACTCCGACTTAAAATATTACAACAGTCTTCAGGCATTTCTGAGAAAGCTTTCCGACAGAAAGGCTTTAAGAAGTCAGGTTACGCAGTATAAAGAGCAAGAAAGTCCACATCTGTTGTAAAATGTAGTGGACTTTTCATCCAGGATGCTGGGGTTTCAGACCCATGTGAGGATTTTTCGGCCTTTCCACTGAGAAATTTGGATGTGGTTTCTCAGTGAAGGTCCAAAGTGACAGGATGAAAGGATGGAAAATGTCACTATTGCAAATCCTGGTGAAATACGGTCTAAATGTGAATCTTCAACCAACGTCTTCAAATCTATTCTTTTCACTGGTCACAATAGCTGTTTTATAAATGAGAGGCACATGCTGAGACATGAATGAGGTACCTGCAGGTGAGTGTTTCATGGTATGGTTTGATGCTGGCGCTGCGGTCCCTTCGGACGGGCCCAGGCTCGATGGTGGGCAGGCCTGTGGCGGAGGTGGTGGTGGTCCACGTGGAAGAGATCCTCCTCAGAAGACCTGGGTGGAGACTCCGCCTCAAACGCTGCACACACACACAGGAAAATATTAGGGATGACTTCCTGTCAAGTGTCAAGGATAACAGAAGAAAGTTTTCATGCTCATTGTCATTGTGGTCCTTTATGGATGGGGTTAAGGATAATTGCCAGCAAGTGACAGAACCTTTAGCAGCATTTTTCAACTGGTCGGCACCATTCAAACATTTTAAATGAAATGAAATAAATTCACAAACTGCACTCAGCTGTTTTACATTTTTGTACTTTGAGCTTAAAATAACTCCACACAGCTGGCACGATGACAGTGCCACTGACAGTCTGACTCATGCTTTAGCTACTGTTCATGTGACGCATTTCTCTGTACGGTATTTAGCTCCAAGCTTCGTTACGTGATAATTTAGGTAAACGGCTCGATTGGACGATCACCTCTCCACCCTGTTCGGTTCAGTTGGACCCAAAAATGCAATTTACTGGAGGAAGGCGCACAAAATAACTAAAGAATCCATGTAAAAAAAACAAAAAAACAAAAACAAAAACACAACAGTCCAAGAAAAAGCAAAACAAGAGTCCGAAAACCACAAAGAATAATCCAGAATGAAAATAGTAACACAGGGACCACTGGCGAACAGACGCAGACAACCTGACAACTGAAAGAGTGAACACAAACTGAATTTATACACAAAGGACTAACAATGGACAGGTGAAGCTCATCAGAAATAAAAATGACACGAAAAAAGAACAAAGTCAAGAGACAGAAGAGCAAAGACAAGACCTACAAAATAAAGCAAACAAGAACCCCAAACCATGACACCCCTGATATCTAATACAGTGATTTTTGGCAGTATTGCATCCCTAGAAAATACACACACACACACACACACACACAGACAGTTAACACTACTGGAAAACACTTCTCATTCTTATCACCTTTTTGGTATAAATGAATGAAGTCATCATCCATAACTAAAGGGACAAAAAACATGGCTGTAATTGTAATTGAGTGATAAAAGCTCTAAAAGCACTCCCACCTGTCAGATAAAGTTCATGCTTGTCTGCTTTATCTGCAGTCAAATGGATCATCCAGACGAAGCAGTTATTTTTCCTTAATCTGTCCGAGATGAAACGAGTGGTGCGGGTTGATATGACCTGGAACACTTTTCATGATTGGAGGCACTTTAATTTTTGTCTTCGCTGAATCCAGAGAGAAATCAACACTGCGGTCATCACTGACTGGCAGGCAGCTGTGCCAGTGATGCCCCTCATGGTTCATTATTAGACACAATGCCAGATACATTTCATCATGGAGAGTCTGCCTCTCTGCTTCTCACTTTCTCTCTGAGTCTCTTTTGTCTCGTTCTCTCAGTCTCTTTCTTTATCTGTCTTTTCTTTGCTCCGTCTCTGGGATTCCCAGTGGTCTGTGCCCTTGTGATGCCTCCATCTGTTCGGTGCCATGCAGCAGCAGCTTGGCACGGCAGCGCTAAACATGGCAGCCTCTCTCTGTCTCTCTCAGTCTTCTGCAGGGTGACCTAGTAAAGATTGCCTCTGAATCCTGAATGAGCCCATTCACAGCAAGGCCTCATATACTGAGTACACACACACTCTCTCACACACACTACGGGTTTAGGTCACTTTAATGAACGTTGCACTGACTTACATTCACGCTGGAGAACTTACCATAACCTTAATTCAACCTGTTCTGTTTTTAGCGTTTGTGCTGATTTTAGTTGCAGATTAACCACACTGTGAATGCAAATGCATGCTTAAAGGGACAGTTCACCCCAAAATCACAAATGCATATTTCTCCTTTTACCTGTAGTGCTATCTAACCATGTCTGCCTTCTCTCAAATATCAATTTTCTACCAAACTATGCCATATCATAGTGTAGAAGGAAGTGTGCATCTACTCATGGCTGAGAGTGCTTGTGATAACGCAGGATTTAAACACGAACAGAACTCAGAGACGGGCTCCAGCACAGTCTCTGAGAACATATTTATCCTCAACTATTTCCGCCTGATCAGGCGTGACTGGAGCTGGCCAATGGAGTACAACCCAGAGTGGTCGTTATTTCTCCATGTATATTGTGGGCTTTTTTTTGGTACAAATTTGGAGGTCAGAAGTTGGTCCTTCATTCCAGCCATGGCTCAGAGATCTATCAGGGAAATATACTACACTTGGAAAGATTGCATTTCAAGCTAGCCAACAGAGATAACACACTGAAAAATATGGCAACTCCTGTTTGATAAATGGACAACAACCTTAAATAGAACTCTCTCTTGTGCCGCCTCTCAATGGACTTGAAAACAGGACATAATATCAGTTCTCCCAGTCACGCTGTATGACTTGTAAAATGCTGCCATACATTAAGCAATTTATTTTGGGTTTTTAATCTTTCGTGCCTTTGTTGCATCTGTTACCATCCCACTTTTAACCTTCTCTGTCTTTGCTTCATGTGGATTTTATCATCTTTATTTCATGATATTTGTTCTCATTCCAGTGTCTGGTTATTTTGCTTTATTTTAGTTTATTCTTGAATATCAATTTATTTAAAAAAAAAAGAAAAAAGAAGGAAGCTCAGTCATGCTCTCTCATCCATGACAATGCTCTCAGCTCTCACCAAAACAATCTAGATGGATAATTAGCACTACAGATGGGGAAAAAAACGTATATTTTTTGAAGTTGGGGTGAGCTGCCCCTTTCAAGAGCAAAGTGTACTGAAATTGCATGAACATATGTGTTTAACTCCCAGTTTTGAAAGTGGTATAGTGGTGCTTTGGTATGATTTTGCAGCATCATAGTTCTATTCTTTAATAAAAATCCCTGCAGGCACCCACCAAAGCAGAAACACACACACATCACCATCGGCAACAGCATGGCAAAATCAGGCCATCCTACCAAAAAAAATTAAAAAAAAAGAATTACAGCTGATCCCTGCTGCTGTCAGTGTTGACTCAAGTCTATAACTGGACTTATCTATCTCTTTAAGAGTTAAAGTGAGAAAAGTGAGATCAGATTGTGTGTTTCGTCGTTCATGTTTCATGTGTGTGTGTTTTTAATGCAGCACCTAGAACATGCCCTGCGTTGAGCAGAAAAATTGGTTTTGGAAAAATGCTTGAAAGGCATCAGTATGCACCACGATGGACATCAAACTCTTAGCCACGAGGCAGAAAAGCAAGCGCAGGGCTTTCCACTCCTGCACTAACCAGCACTCCTCCTGCTCCTCTCCTTGAGGGCAGTTAAAGCCGGGCACTGCCCCTCTGGGGAGCACAGCCTTAATGAGTGCAGCCTCACTGGCCACTCAACAGGCGCAGTTTGTCTCAGCTACTTTTATGAAGTTGAGACGATGTAAAAATACACCTGTCAGCCCCAGCGTTGGTGGCAGCTGTCGACCACACACCGGCTCCCACAACGGCCAGGAGAGGTGCTGTATCTTACTCATGAATAATAGATAACTGGATCCAAAATTGTGGTGGGGGTCCAGTTTTATCGATACTCATCCCTTTTGAGTTGTGCGTTCACCTTCATGTTGCCTCCTTTACTCGCCTCACATGCAGACATACACACTGGCTGGCTCTGCACATCTGTCATGTTGACACAGCTGTGGCTATGAAAGAGAGAACAGTGCTCCGAGCAGTAGACGCGCTCTATTTTTCTTCACTCAACTCTATGAAAATACACTCCTTCATTGGATGCTAAAAGCTCTGCGAGCAGGAAGCACTCATTAGCTGAAACATGGGCTGGAAGATTAACATGTGTGTGCAGCGCTGTGTGGCGTATAAATCATTTGGCCGTAATGAACTGGACTGCATTTCCATCTAAGGATTCTTTTCAGCTGTTTCCAAAACAAAATGATATTTTTCTGGCCCATGACTACTTTTGATTAACAATTCTGACTTTTGATATCTGGGTGAAATATCCTCACTTTCATCTAGACTTCCTAGTACTGCATACCTTACCAGTGAAGTGTTAATCATGACACTTTGTTGTTATTCACTCCCTTACCTTGTGGATGGACGTCTTCTCCCCTTTCTCGGGTCCATCCTCAGAGTCGGAGAGGGTGTAGGCATCGCTGGGGTTAAGCAGGGGAGCAGGGCGTGGCCGGTGCAGCGGCTGGAAGGTGAGCTGGGTGGTGAGCAGGTTGCTGACTGCCCGCAGCGAGGTGCAGGTGTTGGGGGGCAGAGAGGGGTCAGCCAGCAGGTCCGTGATTAGTCCGTGGGCTTCTCCCATCACCGCTATATCCACCATGACGGTGGTGCCGGATGACTGCGGGGTGACAGAGAGACAAGAGATAAACATCATTGCTGCTGTGGCTAATGTGAGTTGATGCTAATTAATGGCTCGGTCTGACGGAGGCTGCGTGCAGCTTCTCAGTGGCAGGGATGAAGAGCAGGTGTGTAAACTACGTCAGCAGCTCCTGTGTGAGGACATAATGTGTTTAACGGTGACGCTGGCATCATTTATGCTGTTTATCGTTCAGAACAGGAAGTCAAACTATGCTGAAGACGTACACCGGTTTCTGTTTTTGAATTTAGACGAACTTTCTCAGTGATGGAAACTGACAAAGTGCACTTACTCAAATAGTATTGTTACGTACAACTACAACGTATTTGTACTTTTCCCCTCAAATCTGTTTTGGTGTCTTAGCTCATTTGCTTTATTGATTTTTGCTCGATTTTATTTACAGCTGATAGCTCCGACACACCCACTGTATTCTACCTGACCAGCATCAAACCACAGACAGTTAATGACTAGTTGCTGGAAGCATTTAGCAGCTAAAGAGAAAGATATTTTGCTCAGGAGTTCCTAAAGAACAAAACTGAACTAAAAGAATTTAGGAGTTAATATTGAACTAACAATGTTAAAGGAGGGGTATATAAGAGATGAGACCCCAGAGATGGTATATTAAATAGGTCAGTTCCCTATTTAATATACACTCTTTGGTTGAAGCGAATTATTTTTTTCCCTGCCCCCTCCTCCCCAGACTTCAAGCTAAGGCAGGTTGCCTGCAGGCTGCAGGGACAGAAGCTGCACAAGCTCAACATTATAAGTTGACAGCAACACGGGAGAAGCACTGTAGAGAAGTTGATCAGCTGTTTATAACTGTCACTTGTCTGTCGAAAGCTAAGCCCGCTATCCTGAAAACAAAAGCCCACAGCTCCGAAAATACACACACTGGAGTTGGAGTCTTGTCTTTTCGTGACAAGAGCAAAGAGCAAAAATACAATACATGTAATAAACATCAGAATTTACTCCCCTCTCACCCACCCACCCCGAAGCTCCTTCCTCAGGCTCTGGTTTGTAAACTGAAGAGAAAAAAAAGGTTGACAGACAGACAACATATGGACATATGGGAGTAAAAATAAATACAAATAAAATATTTATAAAGCAAAAATAAATAAATAAAGAGGGAAAAAGAGCAACACACAGGAGTCAAAGCACTTATGGCACAAAGCATTTACAGGCAGCAGATACTCTGTAATAAAAGGAGGCACATGTGAGAAAAGAAAGAAAAAACAGGGAAAGAAAAGGAAATTTAATAGATACCATAAAGGTTATCTCAAGGCTGACATATTTTTGAGAAACACTGCAGACTTCTGTGAGAGAGGAGAACTCACCAGGTCTCAAAGAAATTAAACGAGACCAGAAAGGTTCCCAAGTTTTAACAAAGTTTCCTATGTCTTTCCTCCTCCTGTATCAAATTTTTGTCCAGATGCAAAAAGCTCATCAGGTCTCTCATCCATTGAACAAAGGTGTCTGGGATTCTGTTGTTTCTGTTGTAGTGTTGAGAACGAAAAAGGCTTATCTAGTTTTCAAGGAACTGAAGAACCCTCAGGCCTAGTATCAAAAAGTGGCACTACAGGACAAGGTTCAATGTATTTATTAAAACCAGAGGTAAAAGTTCTGAAGATGGACTTCCAAAATGAAGATGGACCTCCATCACATCATCTATTAAGGGAGACATTGACACTGACTGCAGAGAGGGGATGACATGCAGCAAAGGGCCGCAGGCAGGAGTCGACCCAGCGGCAGTTGCAGAGGACTAACAGCCTCCATACATGGGTCGGACGCTCTACCAACTGAGCTAAACGTCCACCCCCCTGCACCCATTTTTATATGTATGTTACATATTGCGCTGATGTAGACAATGAAACTAGTGAGAGGTGTCCTGATGCTGATATAATGTCGATATGAAAGTCAACAGATCATTTTTAATATGTGCTTTTTACACAGAACCGCACGGATCACGCAGAAAAAAATAGGCAAGCCTTGAAATCTCTAGATGAAGCGTGGCTGCAGCTGTGTGGGCTGTGTGGACGCTGTAACCTGTTAAAATAGGCGCTGACACGAAAACCAAAAGGTAATGCGCCGCACAGGTGCTGCTCAAGTAGTTTGAACCAGCTGCAACAGCAGAAGGATCTCAGGCTCATTAGAAAATGTCCATCACTCGCCTGATGTTTACAATGAGTACTTTCACTTTTACAGGTTAGCTGTAGTACATTTACATCTTGTTGATAATTCTAACACTCTTTATTACATATAAATTTAAATGCAGGACTTCTACTACTCTACTCCACATCCCTGCAGACGTGGAAGGAGTAAAAAGCGCAAGAGGGCGCTGGATCTGAACACTCGTTTCACCATTAGTCTTTCTTTATTAATATCACAGCAACATACAACAAACACTGACTTGAAAACTACCACAGCCTGCATGCAAAACTAATGTGGGGGGGCAGTTGTCCAGCAAAAAAATATTTGTCAGGAGCTTTGTCCCATGTTAATAGAGAATATATTATATCATCAGAAGAGAACAATGGACAGCACACAGTCATAACCAAATCATGTTTCGAAAGTGCACTTAGATCACAGAAAAACCAACATGACACAAAATAAAACAAACGATAGCCACAGACATTACCGAAACACAACAATATGAAAATAAGAGAACAATAGACAATTGATTTTGGACCACTATTAAAGGAGACATATTCCATTACCGTGTCGCACTGAGATTCTGCCAACCTTTGTAAAGTGTGTTATAGTTATGGTGTCTCACCAAGTTACACGCATGCACACGTACATCCACTCACACACACACATCAAAGGCTTTATTATACTTCTTAAATGGCTCCTTTTAGCTCAGAGAAAGCAGAAGCATGAAGAGGAGCAGGAGCAGTGGTAGCTGACATACTCGTGGCCTTTTAGACATCCGAACAACAACTTTGTGCAGCTGTGCAACACCCGACGCTTAATGAATGGACACATTAGCAAAGTCTCGGCAGAATCTGACCCCTGACTTCCTCGCTCCTGACCCCCTGAGACGGTCAACAGCCTCGGTCTGTTTCTGACCGTCTGCACCGCAGCTTTGAAGGCACCGGCGGAGTGTGAGCCGGCTTTGTTTTCGCAGAGCAAAGTGAAAAGTTCACAGCCCCACTCTTAATTGCGGTGCCTAGAGCAGTTGAACAACCACAACTAAACACAGGTCAGTCTTGGCTGCCAGGACATTTATCTAATAAGCTCACGAGTTCCCTTTTTTCCCCAAAGAATGTTATCAGATTTTTCTCCCCCAATGTCCCATTCACTTTGACACCAGCTGCCAGGCACCCAGAATTATTCTGTTTACACTGGCTAAGTGGCAGAGGCTGACCTGAACAACACATGTGTGAGCACCTTTCATTCGCCTCCACTTGTGGGAACAGTGGAGGTTTCGCATTTTATTTTCCTAGTCCTATCAGATAAGTCGCTGTATTTATACAATTTTCCTGTTGGTCTGCAGAAATACAAAAGGCGTGTGTTCAGCGGGTGTGAGGGCATTCCTTCACCATGACACACATTTATTGATAAATCTGTCACATGACCAGCGCCGGGACCGAGTTAATCTCTTTTACAGACGAGGAGACGTCCTGTGGGACGGCTGATGGAACATTTCTGGACAGACAACTATTGTACTCCTCTAATCCGTCCTCTTCTTTTTCTTCTCTTCCCCTCTCCTCCTTCCTGTACTCTCCTCTGATGCATGCTGGGAGGATAAGATGTAAACACCTGTCTCTCAGCTCATTTACGTGCTGATTTAAGAGTTTGCTAAAGAACAATATAGCTGCTGGAGAACATCTGGCTGGTCTCAGCATCTCCAAACATGCACACACACACACACGTCCACATATACACACACACACACACACACACACACACACTCAAGTCTGCAATTTTACTCGTACTTAAGGGTTCAGTGTAAAACATTTAGGAGGATCTATTCAAGTATTATATTTATATGAATGTTTTCATAATCACCTGAAAATAAGAATAGTTCTCCACAATTTCCACCAGGTACATTTTTGGCATTTCTAGACAATGCTTGTGATTCCACCAGAAGCGTCGTGGCACAATTCAGAAGCAGCTCTACGCTCCGCTTCACATACGCACAAAGTCTATTTTTGACGAATGCCGCGTCAGTTAGCACAGAGCAGATCAAACGGGCAGGATGTCAGACACAGAAAAGGCAGGGAGAATCCGCTTAATTTTCAAAATAAAAGACCCCGTGCAGGTTCATGATCATAAAGACAGACAGAAAAGAAATTACTTAAACACGTACCCTGCTTATCTATGGTAGCAGCACAAAGAGCAAGGAAAGAGGATCTAATCAACAAAATCTGAGTAAACAAGTAAACATAATCAGGTGGGCAAAACGCTCCACTGCTGAAATGCTTCTGAAACACTGCTGGTGGGGCTTGCAGTCGTGCGGCAGACAGATCAGAACCGTGGCACAGACTTGCCATGCTTGGTAGAATCAACTGGTTATGTTTTCGTTGATTTAGAATGAGACGCTTTTATCTACATAGCCTGCTGGTCCTCTTCTACAGAGGCTGCCATGTTGCACTGCCATGTTTCTACAGTAGCTCAGAATGGACAAACCTGCTATTGTACTGCTTAGATGTCACTAATTCCAACAAACTGGTCCTTTAAGTTTGCATTATACCAGTAGTTTTTTTTTACTTTTTGTGCTCAAGGCAGACCAAGGGGCAAGATGAAATATCTGCGCACAATAGCCTCTATTACCAATCTAACCAATGGAGGCAACGAGTACTAACCAATCAGAAGCAGAGTTCCTGGTGTGTGAGCGGGAAAAATATAAGGCGTCAATCCATCAGGGCCTTTGATGAGTCACACTCTAATAATTCCCACCATCTGCCAAATGCACAAACAGCAAACAATGAGGTTTGCTTTAATGAAAGGGTAATCATTTTAAATGAAAATATAGTAAATACATAGTAAATTAAAAATGCTTTTGTATAGATGTATTTCACAACAATAATGTATGGTTGTCACAAAAGTCGAAGGCACATCTGCACATGGTTTGGAGACCACTGCATTACACTACATAATCAACTTTGCTACGTTCAAAATCAAATCATGATTCACGTCAGACAATCCGTACAATCGCCTACAATCTAAATAAACCTTTCATCTGCATTTCTGTTGCAAATAAAGCTATCCAACTGCAAACTGGCCAATGAAAACCACGACAAACAGGGAAAAAAATGCTGCAGCAAGCAGGTTTTGAGTGGTGACTGTGACCAGTGAGCAGAACAGCAGAGGAGTTCAGAGTAATTTAGACTGAGAAACATGAATAACATATAGAAACACTTACACGCAAATATACAGCAACATTGGTACATAAATATGTGAGGCATCATGCAGCACAGAGACGCATATGTGCACCCAGATAAACGCCCAGGATGAGCCTTGTGTCTCTTAGCTTGACTAACCCCAAAATTGTACCTGAGTGGCCATAGAAGAGGAGGTAATGATGAATGTGTTGGGGTTGATTTTGCATTGGGAAGAAGCCACTTAATGCCCAAAACCTGACATGAAAAATAAAATGTGGTGAAAGGCTCCAGGTGCATTTGAGACATGAGCGTCGGGACTCAGTGGGGATCTCGCTTCCACTGAATTTGTACTATTCATATTGACCTGGAAAAATGGCGATACTTGTCTGCTGCTGCTGTTAAAAGATATCTACCTTGAAAAATCCTCTCTCTGAGCCTCTCTACAGAATGTTTGTGAGCTGAGGAATTACAGTTTTGAGTTATTAAACAAAGCCGACTTCAGGGAAAGATAAAGAATCTGAAGTCCCGACCATCCCTGGCTCAAGCTTGCATCTATCCCTTCAAAGTTACGTCTTGGCTGGGAGATACCTCCTGATTTTTCTAATCTTCCTGCAATCTGCAACCCAAAACTTAAGAATCATCAATGGACATCCTGTAAAAGATCAAATTGAGAGTAAGTTACATAATATCATAAGGTTATATAAGCACTTCCTGTCAGGTTAGATGATTACTTTCATTCATCAGCCATGGCCACCTCTGTAGCAGCGGAGGATAGATCTCAGACGAGCCCCACAGAGTGACCCCTGCCTGGGAAAAAAACACTGAGTATGATGGGAAAAAAGCTATTGGACAGATGTTATGACGGAGCGTTTCAAAATTCTTAATATTGTTCTGAAAGTGCAGTGGATGCTCTCACCTTAGACACATCTACACTGTTTGTAAATTTCATTAAAATCAATGTTTTATAATGTTGGGTCACTATATACGTATGTGTTTAATCACTTAAGTGGTTCTAAATGTTAAGCATGCACGCTCTGTACTGCTGCCCATCTCCACGTTCATAGTAACACACATTCACATCTGGGAACTGTCAACAACTGTCTGCCACTGGCTCACACTCCTCTCTGTAGAGAATTTTCTGAGAAATACACCCTTCAGAGTGAGTCAGGGATCCAGCACCTCTGAGAGTCGTGAGGAGGAGATATGGGAGTAACTACTTTAAATTACAGAGTGAAAAGAGAAAAAGGTCGCCTCTTTGATCATCCAAATAACAGCTTCCTTGGTTTGAAAATGATTCATCGCTCCACTGTTTCCAAGTGACATGGATGAATCTTTCTTTTTAAAAGGTAACACACACACACACACAGTCAGTGGCCATGAAAACAGCTGGCAGCAGCTGGCCTGCGTGTTGGGAAAGTGACAAACCGACAAACTCTCGTCTGGTCAGATTAATGCATTGGCACACTGAATGAGGTGGTTGATTATGGATGATGGGTAGTTACAGATAGATTATTGTTAAAAATGCTGGACACAATAATAAAACCTGAGATCGAGAGGTTACAGTATGTTTCACTGAAGCGCTTACAGAAATGGCAAATGAATAGTTTTAAACCGATATAAACCTATCAAATTTAGGAAACGAATGAACTTAAAAGAGAGGTAAACTACGAGGAACAGCCTAACAGAAGAAAACCATAAAGAAAAGATCACTGAAGACAAAAAAGTAAAAGAGACAAAAAGAAGCTAAATGGGCTAACACAACAGCTAAAGACACAGGAGAGGAGAGGGAGGGCTATGCTAAGAACTCCAAACTGAGAGGATTAAAGACACTAAACTGTAACACAGTCGTCTCCTCAATGAAGTAAAGTGACTTATTAATAAGGTAAGCTCCTTCATATCCAAAAAACCCCCCTCTTTATTTTAAGTTTTTACTCAAGATTTCCAAAGGCTAGCCCTGTGCTAACTGAAAGTAGCCTGCTAAGTAGTAGCAGAGGGAGCAGCAGTCAACAGCCTAAGGAGGCTTGAAATTCTTGAAAATCTTGAAATTTTGTGAAATTAATTTATTGACTTTCTTGCCAGGAGTTAGATAAGAAGACTGATACAACTCTGATGTCTCTATTTTAAATATAAAGCTACCAACCAGCAGCCAGTTCATTTAATATCAGGACTGGAGACAGTTGGTAAAAGGTAGTCTGGAAGACGCAACAAAAATTGTCTATATACATATGTATATAATATATTAAATCTTTTATTTACTCTGTACCTTCAGACAGAGCTAGGCTAGGCTCAGCTAGCTGTAGGCTTGTTGTAGGCTACAGCTAAAGCTATTGCCATCTAGCTCTACTGCAGCTGTTAGCCTCCGGTCTCTAACTGTTTCTAGATTCAGTTTTACCTAAATGATATTAGAGTGGTTTGAACCTTTCATCAACTGTCAGCAAGTATTGTGTTTTATTGTGGTTGTAGCCCATGCCCACCCTCAGTCAAAGAGACACAAAGACCTGCAGCTCTTCATGCACCCATGACACAGAAAGAGAGCAGAAGAGAGAGATTGAAACAGCAATATAACCTTAGTCACTACATCTTTAAGGAGTCCTGATACCAAACACAACAAAATAAGAAAATGCAGAAAATACAGGCAGAGGGCAGGGTCGCTGCAAATACAGCCACCACCACTCACTGCTAGTGGGTCATTAGTGATGATTTAGTGGGATTCTTTTATATACATTATATTTTTAGGAAAATCCTGCAAAGTATCTTTAAATACTTACTTGCAGATGGTAAAGTAAATGAAGATTACAGCTGCATAGCAGTTGTTGCTCAAGGGCACCTTAGCTGTTGTGTCATTTTGAGCAATATTTATTCAACTTTTAATACTTATGGGCTTTTGTGCCTATGTGCCTTAACTGTAGTGACCTTTAGCTATCTAAGAAGTATTATTTTTGGAGCGTGTGGATTCTTTCCTGCTTGCAGCCATGTGATAGTTTTGTGTCTGGCCAGTCTTTTGCATTTATCTGGCAGGAGGCATGCTGCTTTTAAAAGGCAGAAAAGTTCCTGATTTGACTGATGCCAGCCCTCAACACACCCACCGATCCTCCTAATCTGTCCCCCCCTGTGCCAGCACTTCTGGCACTTCACAAAATTTCCACAAATCTGTGATATTTGGTCTCAAGCCCCCAGCCTTTGTTGACATCTTACATTTGATAAAACTGACTACCAGCATCAATAAACAGTTTTTATGACTGATAAACGAGCCAAGTCCCACACTAAACCATGCATGAACATTCTGTTATGACATTTTAGTATGAATAACAAAAGTGTACATGATCAATGGTCTTAATTGCCTGTGTGAACGCAGTTTGGAACAGTACGTCAATAGACATGCCATATATTAACACCCACGCAGCAGTTCATGTAAACCAAACCAAGGGCCAGTCAAAACAAACTAGCGATCACTCCTGAAGAGTGAAAAGCTGTTTGTCCATACAGTGTCTCTGCACTCAAGACCCTACTACAACTGCGTATATAACTTTAGTTGCAGTAATGTGCACCAACAATTCACCAAATAATATTTACAAATAAGTTTTAGTGCAGGTTTAATGTGGATATTGTCTAGATCAATGGAAAATTGACTAGAAATGTTTGCTTTAAAATCTTATTTGTTTGTGTTTTTGATGAATAACTAACTCAAACCACACCCATCGATGATACATCAGACTAGAAGAGGTCACTTTGTAGAGATTTCTGCCAGGCAATAGAAGGTGAAGCACCCTGCAATGCCAACACATCTGCCAGATGCAACAGACATTTGCAAAGTTTGTGCTTTTTTTAGTATAGTCTCGGTTTTCTGAAAGGTGCATATAGGGTAATGGTATTGTAAACAAGCATCCTGGGACACCCAACTCTATTTCCAGTTCAGACTTCTCAAATTAAACTTTATTTATTTATAAAAATATATTTATTTACAACCCTACAGTACAAGCAACCACGGCCGCTTTACAAATGTAATAGATACAGAAATCTACATTTTTGGAGAAACTCATGATAGCAGAAGTTTTAAACAATTTACACTTGATGCTGCCTATTCAAAGGTCAGCGCCTGCATGTCCCAGTGGAAGTTGTGCTCAGAGGGTTAATGTTTTGGAAAAGAGCCGATTTGATCAACTCTAATAACTAATAATTTAATACCAATAAGTAACCACTATCATGTTCAATTGTTTATAACAAACCAAATTTCATTAAATTCAGTTCAGAATTAGGCAAGTTACTGTCGATTTTGAAGTGAGGTCTCCCATTTGTTTGCTAGTGGACCATCAACACTGTATTACGGTGACCACGCAGATGGACAGTGAAGACAGCGGTGAAGCTAACAAAACAGGACAAAGCAGTGCCTAACTTCAGTAGATCGTAACATACCAGGTACAGAATTAATCTGCAGATGCTTCGGTTTTAGATGAAGTGAAACTTGAGCCCCAACAAAGGCCAAAATGTGACCTGCAGTACATCTGGCAACCTAACCTTGTTGCTCCAGCCCTGTTGGTCACTCACACAAGCACACACACAACCTATTATACATGATCTCTTTCAGGCTTACACCTGGTGGAAATCATACACAACACTGAAAAATAATCTGCTAAATGCTGGTGTGCATACGTGCATCCACAACATTTTAACCTCAGACATGTGCTCGCACAAAGTGAACATTTCTCATGTGAAACGCCGTCGACCTCTGCAACAACACAGAGTGATGAAAAACATGATTGTTGGTGTTCCTGCTGTGTCCACAAGTTTTCCGCCAATAACTCAGCAGAAGACAGATGAAGTGCATTTGATGCAACAAACAAAACGCCGATCCCTCTGTCTAATGATGATTATTAATGGGATACAAAGGCAGAGGGGTCACATTTTTGTAATTTCTGAGACGGTCCACTTCATGCACTTTTAACCCCTCGGCTCCCTCATCTAAACATACAGTCCTCTGAGCCTCAAGTGAAAAAACGCCTGTGATATGCGGGCTTCTTAAAATTGTGCAGTGGTGAGAATATAATGTATCCCACAGGAGAGCTCAAGACTGGACAAACTGCCTCAGGGGCCTAATGGAGAAAGAAAGGTATTTGATTCTCTTAGTAAACACATTTCAATAATGTAAGCAACTCTGGTTCCTCATAAAGCACGCAGATACTCTCACTGCAGTGCTTATTTTGTAATTAACCCCTTGAATAAATCCTCACACTCTTAAAATGCAGGAATGTGCTGAGCAAGAATCTGGGGAATATATTAAAAAAAAAAATACTTAAGTGTGTCCATTATTTTTCCTTAGGTTGATTTCATTTACGCAGAAGTCTCGAAAAATCATCACGGCGCAGTTTTCTATTTCAGTGGCAGAGCAGTTAGCGTAATGGCCCTGATTACATCTGTCGAGATGGATTAGCTGAAGAGGAGCCTGGGAGATGGTGATGTTCTCTATTTAAAATAACAGAGCAGTGATACAGTGTGAATCACAGCAGAACGGTAACACAAAACTCCACCGAGACACTCTTTCGCTGCTCCCTGCCTCAGCTCCTCCAGCCAAAACTACGCCCAGCAGCACTTCCCACTTCCCAACCAACCCTCAGCCACCCCCCCACCCGCCCGCAACCCTCGCAACCCCTTGCTACCCCTCCGTCAGCTCAGACCGAAGCCGTGCTGAGCCAGAACCTCGGTTGCAGCCAGGATACAATTACACGCTATTACATATTTTATTAAAAGGGGGTGTGCTGGGGGACGCGGGGTGGGGGGGGATCAAAACAAAACAAAAAAGAATAACTGCCTCATTAAAGATTTACTGGGAAAGGTCAAGCCAATTGACCCCAAACATGCAGCCATCTCATCTCCGAGGAGAGGCTTGTTTTTCCTTCCACATATTTCAGGGTGTTTGATTCCAGCAAAGGAGCCAACTAAGATTAAAAAAACAGAGATAGAGACGCAGACACACAGACAGACAGGCTGGTAGAGACAGAAGCAAGAGAGGCTGGCACAAAGGACAGAGTAAACAAAAGGGATGCATGAGGTAAAACAGATGGCTTCTGCCGGGCGATGAGCGAGCGAGGATTTACTGCATGACACAAGTGGTTAAACATATATCCATCATCAGCGCTGCAGCCGGCGGGGACAGTCACAAGTTTTTAAAAAGTCATGCCAACTAAACAGGCACGCTATAAATAAAATCAAGATAAAGGGATAGTTCGGAGTATTTGAAGTGGGGTTGTATATTAGTTACGGTAAATGGCGGACGAGGCGCCTCCAGTTTGGAGAAGCAGAGAGGAGCACCATCCCAGAAGAAGAAGAAAGGTATATTAGCAACCTAAAAAAAGGTCCACCTAAAAAAATCAATGAGTTTAACTGTACGCTATATTTAGAATATTTTCACCACATTACCTTGCCACTGGACAGCTTTTCTGATTGTTAAATAAGCCAAATATCGCTCTCTCCAAACCAACCAAAATCCAGAGGCAAAAAATCATTTTACCTCGCCAAGAAGGGGAGTTGGTGTTCTACTTCTGCCTCGATCTGTTGATTTGTTTGTGTTATTGAGTGACTGTTGGCGTTGTAAAAGGATAGTTCAGATTCACCCAAGTCACACAATAACACAAGCTAACAGACGGAGGCAGCGGTAAACCAGTTCTGCGAGGTGAGTTTAGTGATTTTGCCTATGTAGTTTGGTTGGTTTGGAGAAAGAAATATCTTTGATTATGTTACGGTGGTTTCCCATCACAAAAGGTTGTTTGATGGCAAAGAGAAGCAGTGAAAATATTCTAAATATTGTGTACACTTAAACTGATACTGATTTTGTCAAGATACTACAAGGAACTTTCACATTTTGTTGATTTTATAGGCTCCTGTTGACAAAAGCAGTAGTGTTTCCACTGCCATAAACACATAATATAATATAAAAATCTCACTGGCTTAAATAGTACTCACTGTAACTTTGCCTGGTAAAATGTAAACACAGGCTTGTTTCATCTGATTTTAAGGAGAATCCAATCTGGTGGCAAGCATTAAGAATCACTAAAATATAGAAATAGCTGATCCTCTCTGTATGTAGGTCATATAGAGGCACTAGAATTAAATTGAGACTGTTTCATAACCACTTATAATAGCTTTAAGTGGGTAAAATATGTTTTGTTGCTGACCCTTTCCACAGCGGTTTCCATGCTTGTGCCCTTTTCTGCTTCTGCAAAATGCAGGCATGCCGACCGCCATCTACAGTAGCTAATACACTGATATTCACATACCAAATAATCCAAACTATCCATTTAAAATGTCATTCATTCCTCTCAGAGAAGTGGCACCAGTTCAGAGGTGTTTCACTGTTGCACGTCATAAAAAGTAGGAGCTTGAAAATTGCTAATGCCTCTGTGTCATGTGTGGCAGATCCAATTATTTCCCAGGCAGCAGCCAGTCAAAAGCATGTGTTTTCAGTCTCTCTCTCTTTTTTTTTTCAGCTTTAAATTTAGTCTTGCCACAGGACCCAATTTAATGAGAAAATACTCTACTAGACCGTCATGATGGGACCCAACCAGAAAAAAGGGCAGTGACCTTTTTCAACTCCCAAAACCCGCAGTTTAAGAAACGCTGATCTCAAGTGTTTGAAGTGCTCACAGTGATTTTGAGAAATCTTTAACATGACTGCAATGTCATGGCTTGTCTGCCTCACAGACCACTCTTCCAGCCTTTCTGTAATTTAGAATAACAGTCACAAGATCCGGGCCTACAAACACTCTTTTCTCCGATAATCTCCCCGGGTAATGTTCCAAAACCAATGTGTTTTCAAGTCGAATACAAATATTTAAATAGCTCTTTCCATACATAACTTCACTGTCAATTCCTAAGCTAAAACATCCACCGCAAGCTTTGGACGGGAAAGAAAAAAAAAGAGAAAAAGACGTGGTTTGGAAAATGAGCCTGCTAATGTGTGCATGTTGGCGAATACGACACAGTGGAGATCAATCAAGCGCTCTGGTCACCGGCTAAAGAGTGGAGCGTGTGATTTACACACTCTCCGAGGTGCCATGCGCACCATCGTGAAGCACCGCCACCCTCTCCGACCAGCAACCTGGTCCAAGAGAGCAGAGCCAAGGGAAAACAGCCACGAGATGCGGAGGGATGCCAACATAAGCCTCGACTTCTTACACGTCTTGTCAGTCTCTGAACTATTACGGGATTCCACTGACGAACGCATAGCACCAGTCCAAATAAAAAAAGACTCAACTGACCGCTGAGTCTAAATGGCAGCTTAGGGAATGCATCAATCAAAAAATATGTGCTTGCCTACTAACCCCACATAACAAATTGTTATGAGCCTTGGACAATTTTTCAAAGGGTAACATGCTATTTGAAAATTTCTCCGCTCTGAGGGGATAATACTGTAAGGCTGATTTTGGGAACAGATACACCGCTGTATGAGACTTATCATCTCTAGAAAATTATACAGTGTGTAATTTGATTTCGAGCCCAATCCTGTGCTGCAAAATTATGATCGCTATTCATGAAAAATCCCCTGATTTTCGCCCCAACCACAACTTTTCAGCCCCCCCCCCCCCGGAAAGAGCCCACAATGGAAATGAGTTATTCATTAGCTTTGTTGTGTTCTCCTTGGTATTTTCAATTCATATATAAACTCAACAAAAATATAAAACACTTTTATTTTTGAAAAACATGTAAGACTTATCATGCACACAATAAGTTTATTTCTCTTAAATAATGTTCACAAATTTGTTAAAATTGGTGTTAATGAGTACTTCTGCTTTGCCAATATAATTCATCCACCTGACAGATGTAGTGGACATAGAAATGCTGATTAAGCAACATGATTATTGCACAGGTGTGGTTTGGACTGGTCACAATGAAATGCCACTCTAAAGTGTGCAGTTTGATCTCAATAAAAAACACATTTATTGGGTTCAGACACATCTGATAGCAACATTAATTAATGGATATGTCAAAAAACAGAAAGTTTGCCAGTGCCTGAACAGTATTCCCACCTTTTCTGATACCAGGAAGTAAGACAGGGGTCCTTAGAGTATAGCTAACCCTTTTTATGCCTGATTAAATCACGCTTTTGTAAAAATCTGACGCGAATCTGGGACAGAACTTTAAATGGCCAAAACTGTGATAGAAAATATAATTTAAAACAAAAATGATTATAATAGCACATTTTCACACCTATGTTATCAGCTAGTTTTTGATTTTAAAGGCTTTCAACACATTTTTTCATTGTGAATTCTTGTCTGGAAGAGGGGCGTTTTCTGTCACACAGCATGTTTAGAAATTAAAAAAGTTGGGGTGCCCCGTAGAGCATGCGCCCCTTGTACTGAGGCTGTTCATCCTCTGCAGCGGCTGCCGGATCAATTCCCACCTGAGGCCCATTTGCTAAGTGTCATTCCCTCTTTCCTGTCACATCTTTGACTGTCCCAATCCAAATAAAGGCAAAAAATAATAATCTTGAAAGAAAAAGAAACAAAAAAAATGTTGTTTTTGGGTAGGACATAATTTGTCCCTATTCTCAAGTATGGGTGACACACATATTTTGATATGTCAAAATAAATCAAATCAAAATATTGCTATTTAAGTATATGCCGTCAGAGCGCAGACGTATTGTCTATTCATTTCTAAAGGATATCCTCCTGATAGCATGCAGCACAGAACACACTCGCACTGTATATGGCCATGCCAACGCCAAGGGCATTGTTTGTTCTTTATGTACTCCAGAGCCCTGCCTTGTGGCTCTGCTGCAGCTCAATACATCAATTCCCAAACATACATGAACATATCCACCCCCACCCCTCCACCACCAAAGATGGGAGAGGTAATTTCAAGGATGTGGCTGCGTGTGTCTGTCCTCTACGAGCTGTGCCCTCTGTGCTGAGTCCTTCTAGTTTCAATTCCCTGGCTTTTAATGGCTTGTGCAGCCAAATCACAGACCTGCGTCCTTTAGACTACAACAAGGACTCTGGTGGGAAGTGACACCTCTGGACATGCTGTTTAACCACGGCTAAAACGAGTGGGTGAACAGGCCTCTTAGTGGTAAGATTTCTGCTATTTGCGTCATTTATAAGGTGTGTGTGGGTGAGCGACAGAGATGAGAGAGTTACTGTGTGTGTGTGTGTTTTCCTGTCAGCTGTTTATCATTATTGTTATTACTGGCATGTCTCTTTTTTTTTTTTTCTGTGTTTAGTGCTAACCTGTGATCCTCGGGATCCTCTCTTGTGGTCCCAGTCCGAGCGGGGGAGCATCTGTGGGAAAACAGAGACAGAGACATGTTCAAACCGCAGTCCTGCACATCCTGTTTTCTGTTAGCGTCCTACAACGTGCTTCCTCCTCGAAAAGGCCACACCACCGTAATGGAGATATACTGTGCTCTATAGCGGGAAAGAGGAGGAGCAGGAACAGTGATGCAAAGAGTCGTGGGGAATGGAAACGCTCATAAATGCAGAAATGGGTTTTGTCTATTTTTTTCACTTTCCATTAAGCGCAGACGTCTAATGCAATTTCACAGTCAGGTTTGGTTTACTTTAGCTCCTATTCACCGCCTAAGGGGCTGGTGGAGGCTGAGGATTTTTACGCTGTCTAATTACCAGCCACTGTGTCCTCCCACAGGCCTCGTAAACCCGTTTTCCACTTTCTTGGGTGTCACCGAATGCATCAGCGCTGCACTGTCACTAATTTTGGGTGAGCATGTTGCAGGAGAGCCAAGTCAACATTAAACACCCCTCACCCCTCCACCTCCCTCCTTCCTCCCAGCCTCTGTTGGAGCTTTCTGGCCCAGAACTGAGAAGCCCCGAGAAACCCAGCATGTCGCTGTGACAAATTGCCGCTGCACACACTGAGGCGAGGGGCTCAGTATAAGAGCCAAACTGATAATTCAGGTGTAATTTACTGTGTCAGTGGAGGTCATTGAGTTGTGTCGTGCTGTGAGTGAAAACATTGGGGAAACAGTGGGCTCCGTTCGCCAGTGCTGTCTGGACAACAGTGTTGTTTTGTGGAGTGTTTTCCCACCGTGATGCTTAGCTCTAAACAAATACAAAAGTGAAGTTACTCTTCCTGTTGCCTCATTACAGAAGAAGTTTGTACATTTCTGAATGTAAGAAATAGATGTTTATTTGTACTCTACATTGAACTGAAAACTGAAGAATGTTCTTCTCTCTTATTGTATCTCTACTGGAGTCTAAGCATGCAGATAGTTTTAGTTTTATGTGCTGAGGTTTTATGATATCTGGCTCTGATGCTCCTTCGCCCATTCCAGGACAAGGGAGGCGAGTGGAAAATTTGCTCAAAGTATTAAAAATTAAATAAACAAATGCGTCTTAGCAGAAACAATGTCCTGTCCTGAGCAATCTAGACGAATCACAAACCTCGCTGCCAACAATTCATAACAATTTCCTCATTAGTTCCAGTGAAAACTGTTTAAAAATCAAATATTAGCATTTTATATGTTTGTTGTTTGACAGAACTGGAAAATACAGGCCTATGTTACTGCTGTGTTTAGAGCATCACTGACGTTAAACCTGAAGTGTGTCAAATAGAGCTGCAATGATCTGTCGATTAATTCATTAGTCACCTGACAAAAAAAATTCCACCTATTTTTGATAATCCGTGAATCATTTTGATAATAAACTAAACTACTCCTCAAGCTTCTGAAATGTGATGATTTCATGCTTTTGTTCGTCATATTTGATAAAATAAACTGAATATATTTTGCACCGTTATCCATCGAATAAAACAAACATTTGAATACATCTTGAGTTGTGAGAAATTATAATCACATTATTTTCTGAGATTTTAGGAGAAAATGATGACAACTGCAAAACTAAAAACGCTCACATTTGATTTGAACAGCCCCTCAGCAGTCATCACATTTTGATTCAAATATTGCTAAACATTTAAAAAAGCACAGGTAGAAATATCTCATGTGAAATAACCATTTACTGTATAGAAAGATGGACAAAGTGGCTCCACTTCCTCCCACTTTACAAAAATAAAGCCAAAATATCACAAATACAAGTGCTGTGCAGTAATATTTGGGGTTGGAGCCATGGTACTGAGATCCTGTACCCGGTCAACTCAGTCGCTAGCAGGCTGTCAATCCTGAAGTAAAATCCCCTTTTTATATCATCAAATAAATAGACAAAATGATCACTTCAACATATATCACTGTAATAAGAACTACCTAAAATAACAGAAACTCTCTTTAGAAAAAAAATATTCAACGTGTGATTTTTTTTTTAGTTTGGCCCATGTCCCATCTGACAACATAGAGTGGAATTATTAATCTATACTGCAGCCAACCATCAGGGGGCAATCAAGATGGTCCATCTATATATATATGAGTCAGTGGAAATAATCAAAATTATTCCAAATTTGGTTAAAAATTGTGCATTCCTTGGATCTCATCACTCATAGTAAGAAACTGATTGAGACTGTATGTCTTGAGGGCCTTTAAAGACCTCTGTTGTTTACATCTGATCATCAAATGTGTCTTTGACATATTTAGCTGGGCAGGACACAAGGTCTGTCTGCTGGCTACTGTGTGGGATAGTTATTGTCCACTTCATCCTTTGGTCAAGGCTCTGGCAACAATGGGAGCTGCTCCACAGACTGTGGTGACCCTGACAGTAAGCAAACAAGGTCGCCATCATAACAATCACACACAACACGATGCACACCCATTCATTCATAAAGTGCGACCGCTTTTCCGCAGTTTGACATTTAGGAAGTAAAAAAAAAAAAAGAAAGCAATATGAGGAGTCTGCCCTTTCTCAACAAACATCTTCACTCTCTCATCCTCCATTTTCTGGCCCGAGGACTGCAGCTATGAGGAGCCTAGATTCTCCGATCATCAGCACGATAATATCTGTGAGCCACTTTAAAGCTCCATCAAGCATGCACGGACCTCCTCATGCATTAAAATAACCATACTAGATGGAAAAGGAAGTCAACAAGCAATCGGCTGTGTAAAAGGCTCGTGTACGAGATGTAAATTACTGTAAATGATAGTAACAGCCAGCCAGTGAGCTGTTTGTCTTATTCTTTACTGCCCTGACAACAGGGTTCTGCTTTTCCAGTATAGGAGCTGGCAGCAGCTCCTTCATGGAGGAGTCCTGCTCCATTAGAAGGTCCTAGTATCAGTGAGGCTCTCCAGGCGCACACACATAAACAGCCTCTCAGTCTTACGGTCTTATGTAACCCAACCTTTCATCTCCATGCTCTGAGAGACAGACCCAGACTACACACAAGTCTACATGCACCCTTTGATGTGCCAAAACAAAAAAAAAAAACCACACAAAATCAAAGCTGAGCATAAAATTTGAATGCAGCAGATAGCCTCTTGCGCAGAGTGACTTTACAGGCCACAGTGGAGTTCATTTCCTCTGAGACCGGCTCAAACCATTTGATCAACAAATACATGCTAGTGGTGCACTACTCACTTTACTAAACCAAACAGTGGATGCAGTCTGGTGCCACTGTGTTCAAATGTTTTTTTGTTTTTTTACCAGATCTGGAAAATCAGCAAACAAAATGTTGGTGTTAGCGCTCTCAAACTTCAAACCAGCAGTGTTAGAATATACAACAAATTACTGTAACACAAACATCATCAAGCTTCAAAGACACAAAGCAACAGTGTCATCACGAGAGTAAAAAAAAAAACCAAAAAAACAGCAGAACTACTAAATAACTTCCTCATGTCTATACCACTGCAAATGAACTGATAAGGAAGATGCTATTTGCACCAGAGCTGGAGGAGCCAATGTGGCTATTTGCACCCAAGTTGGAATAGCCAGTGTGGCTATTTACTCCAAGGTTTAAACAGCATAGCATGGCAGAGACAAGCACCCAGGTGTCTGTAGCCAACAATATTATTTGCACCTGAGGTGTAAATAGTCAATGTGGCTATTTACACCCGTATGGCAGAAACAAACCATGTTTCCCTAAACCTTACCGAGTAGTTTTGTTGCCTAAACCTAACCAAATTGCAACTGAAAACATAAAATAATAATAAAATAGACTGTGCAAATAACAAGTACCACTGTAGTTTCAGACTAGTGTCAAATCTTAGTCTCCCAGGACAGGACTTAAACCTCTCTCTCGCACAGGAAAGCCTTGCACTTAACCCATTCATCCAGCACACCCTCTCATCAGCAGTGAATTTGTCACTCTTTCTAGCTAAAATAAGGCGGACAGGTGTGAATAGTCAAATAGCTGCTGTGTGCCTATTCGTGCCCGGGTACAAATGGACAATAAATGTCCCCTGTTCAAGTCAGTTATGATTAAAGAAAAATTACAAAAAAATAAGAAAAAGAAAAAGTCATGTTCAAACTTTATGACTTTGTTTTGCTTCGGGAGGATGGAGCAGAGCCGCCTAAGATTATACTTAAAACATGTGACAGTTCACTGCCAATATTATGTCTGAAGAGGTAAAACCACACATGAATGATTTCTTAGATATCTCTTGGTTTTTCATGGACGCCCTCCAGGCAGCATAACACAGCCGAAGCAGTAAAATTTCCAAATGGATTTGTTTTTGTCCTAAAGCTCCAGTGCACCTACTGGGAAAAATAACAACTTTGCAGAAGTTATGCCCTTTGTTTCACCCTCTGCAAGATTCATTATGCCGCCTGGAATAAGCCAGGTCTAACAGTGGCTTTCCATCACTCAGAGCAATACTCGTGATTTATAAGAGACTGAAACCAGTCCTCTGAAGAGAAAAATGCTTTGTGTCTTTGAAAGTGGAAGTACGTCTTTCAATCACGGAGCTACGGCTACCAGAGTAACATGACACACTCAATAAGGCCTGAGGCATTTTTATGGGACTCTGGCTCCATTGTGAACGCATTCTGGAGATTTACTGTACTTTCATGATCCAGAGTGATTCTCTTAAGAAACAAACACAAGAACCGTATCAATAAATTGACTTTAAAACAGATGTTCTTCAACACTGTTAATTTATGGTCAACATTTGGTCTCTTCATGTCTTTTTTTTTCAGTAGGTTTGGTCAAGTTGGCATCCGTACTACTACTTCTTGAAGTGGCAGAGGCTGGAAAGTTTGAACCATTCACCCATTACGATTTTCTAGTTGCTAACTATAGTTTTTATGCACGCAAAACCCAGTACGTGGGTTTGAGGTGGTGAGCTGACTTGGATATCTGGTTTCTATCCATGCAGATAGATTTAATTTATTTCGCCCAGGTTTGGAGACATCTGTTTGATTTCCTGCCTCCACCCCAATACCGTGGACATGAATGGAATTTTGTTTGTGGTGCTTGCAGCACTTCTACTTTTTAAAAAAACATCGACAGCAACGTGTCTTTCCAGGAACAATGTGGATAACCCACAGACCTCATTGTCAACAGTTTACTTTGGAACTATTTGCTACCTATGAAGCCCGTACACAGTCTTTCCAGTGTTCCTGGAAAGAGTTGTTGCTGTTGAATTTTTAAAATGTCGTTCTCAAAGATGTGAGCACCAAAAACAAAATTCCACTCACTTTCATTGTACCAGGGTGGAGGCAGAAACCTCCAAAAGGAACTGGAACATTCTGCACGGCTGGATACCACTAGAAGTAAGAGAGAAAGTACTTTTCTTTACAACAGATGCTGATGAGGATGTAGTCACAGTGGATTTGCAGGTGTTTGGTCATAAACAAAAGTATTGGAAACATTTTAGCCTGGTGATGGAACTACATGAAAAGTTCAGGAATCACCAAAGTTCATTTTCATCCTCTGGGGAACATGAATATTCTGAACCAAATTTTGTCCCAATCCATCTAGCGTATATTGAGCTATTTCATAGTATAACTGAAAAAGTTCCAAATTTCATGGCAGTCCAGTCAATAGCTGATATTTCAGATTGGGCCAAAGTGACGGACCCGCTGATGGATAATCTCATCACGTATCAGCTGATATGGTGGCACACGTTCTCCCAACCTGAAGCTCAAACAGCTTCAAAGCCAGAAAAGGCTAGATTATTATCTAGAAACAAGAATAACACTAAGAAATGTAATCCTAGTATTGAGTATAATTTGGCTTGTAATTGAATTAACTACACCAAACAAGAAGATCTTTTTGATCTTATTTTAAGAACTTCTTATCAAGCAAAACATGTTCTCTGTGCATGGAGAGATAATTTCAGATGGTGTTTCATTGCTTAGCTGCCACCAACTGATACTTTCTGGTACAGGTTTGTTGCTGAAATAAACACACTGGCAACCTTCACACAACCATCAGGACAAAGATGGAGACTCGGTTTTGCTAACTCAAACTGCTGAATATTAGTATTAGCACATATTAGCTTCAGCTTCATTTTAGCATGCCTTTTTGTCCAAAACAAGGACTCTCTTTTGGTGTGGTCACTCGAAGATGGAAATGTTTCTGCAAAAGAGTGACGTTACAAGATTTAGACATTAAATCCTGATCCCGATTTGTTACTGTTCAGCTTGATGACAGTGTACTTAGAAACATTTACAGGTAAATAATGGGAAGGATACTCATGAGTAGATGATGTGAAAATGTCAGAAATAAAAGGGAGCAGCCAGCCAAAATATCCCCACTGCCCTCTGCAAATGAGCGGCGCTCTCATGACTCAAAACAGTGCCAGCCAAGTAAACTCCCAGCCTTCCTCTCACCCAGAGTGTTAAGAGGGCAACAGTGTGGATGCCAGTATGCAGCCGTGCCCTGTCCACCACCATGGCTCCGAGCCACAGCCCACAGCAAGCTGCCGTGCCTCTGAGGTGCTGGGTAAACACCACGGTGTCAAAGCACAAACAAACTACTGGAATATACTTGTTGTTTGACTTGCTCCCGCCAATAACCAGTTGAGAACCACTTCCCCCTGGGTGTGAAGTGGTGGGAGCAGCAGCAGCAAGCAGCACCCATAGTGGAGCTCAGCTTCCACACTGATCAACCTGAAGCCTCGTAACAAGCCCGACCCACTGTCATCAACCCACTACAGAGTACTTTTCTAAATCTGTCTGGAAAGGGAACCGGAAACTGCCTTGTCCTAATATAGCTCAGTGCAATTTAACTGCAAGCAGTGTTTCTTAATCATTCATTCATGACCAGGCCTTCATTCTTCTTTCTCTGCCTCCCGCGTCCTATTTTGTCCCTCATTACTAGCTTCATATGAGTGGAGTTGATGTGTGTCGACTCAGATCTTCAGTAGCCGTGTTAGCTTGTTAGCGTGCTGGATTTTACTGGGACAAAAACTCAGTGTCCATTGAGGACACGGCTACCAAGAAGTGCCGACTAGAGATGTTCTGTTTAGGAAAGAGAAGGAGAAAAACAGAGACTGCTGATTTAACAGTATGGTCGGGTTAATTAAGGCGGTGTTTAAGGGCCAGGAGATCGGTCTGCAGGATTTCCAATCAGCTTGACCCAAGGGTTTTATGCACCACCTCTCTGTCCAATTAAACTCGCCATGCTCTTGCTTACAGTCAGGTCTGCAAAGTCATGAATTCACACATATGCCTGCAAAATGCACACGCACACACATGCACTCAGACTCACACCCGCTGCCTCGAGGCCTCAGAATATTCTCTTACTTCTCCCTCCTTTGTTCTTTTATCACTGCTCTCCGTCAGAGATATTCTGACGTCTGCAGCGCTTGACTCACACATCCCTGCACTCAATTTTCGTTTCAACTGGCAAAAAAAAAGAAGAAGAAGAAAGTAGGTCAGATTCTGCTAAGTCTCTCTATATGAAGGCCTCAGAGACGACAGCGGCTCAGTCGTCAGGACACCATCAAGGCAACAATCAAAGATCCTTGTACCCACTTTCATGGGTGTTAAGGCCACAGTAAACTCTTTATTGCTCATCACAGCTTTGAAAATGAGGTGTAATCTTGTTTTGCACCCCCAGGTGGAGGTATACTCATGATTAGTGTCATATGCTGTGGCCGTTTTCTCTTGGGACATTCTGTGAGAAACTGTCTTTTTTCCATTTTCTGACAGTTTTTTAAAAGAATAATTACAATGTGTGTTTACAGCATTGCCCTCTTGGATAATTGGAGATTATTGCTGCACCAGTTGGAGAAACTAATGAAGTATAATGCTTCACATTAATTGCTACCTAAGATACAGGTGCAGGAAGCTTTGATACCTGGTGCTCTTTATCTATTTCTTACTCTGACATGTAGACAGATGCAGACTTTAGCACTGTCAGCCTGACAGGTACAGCACTAAAGAAATATTTCGGACTATTTGATGTATGATTGAATGAGGTACTTATCAACAGTCAGTGTTTTATCCACAATAGATTGCTGGTTGGCACAACCCCAGTTTGAAGAAACAGAGAGGGGCACTAGCACAGAAGCTAAACAGTGAACTGCTGTGGACAGGGTGAGCAACAAAAGGTTATTTAGCAACAGTCATCAGTTCAAGAGTATGCTAAATTCAGAATATTTTTTCCACTTTACCTTTCTGAAATCACTGTTATATTAGCCAAATATCAGTAATTTTACCTCGCAGAACAGGTGAGTTGCTGGTCTACTGCTGCCTTGATCTGTTAGCTTGTTTGTGTTATTGTGTGACTGGTGAATCTGAGGTGGTCCCATCAGAAAAGGCTGTCTGACAGCAAGGTTAAGTGGTGAAAATATTCTAAACATTACATACAATTAAACTGATATTGCTTTATTTGAGAATGTCTTTTGCTGCTAACCCTGTCCACACCAGTACATTGCTTAGCTTCCATGCTGGTGCCTGTCTCTGCTTCTCCAAACTGGGGGCTGACCAGCATCTACTGTAGGTAAGACACTGACTATCTATAAGTATCTCATACAACCCCATTTCAAATAATCCAGACTATCCCTTTAGCTTTTGAACAGCTTATGACAGCTATGTAAATTTGCCACATTATTGACAGTACGGCAGATAGAACAAACAGACATAATTAATGGAAATGAGAAAAGTGGGAAAGTGTGAGTCCCGATCTTCTCTCCATCCATAATGTATTTACTTTCTCTTCTCTACTCTTTGTATTTTCCACTTTCTTACATTTTCATTAAATAAACTATCATCCCCCCTTGGAAAATATCTTCATAAACAGTCCTGAATTTAATTGGACACCAGGCAGTAGTAACGCAGGAAGGCAACGGAAAATAGATATTAAAGTGCTAAGAATTAATAGGGGTGTGTTCTGTATACAGTAAAACTGCAGGAATAGAGTGTGGAAAGGCTCGGGTCCAGGCAGACACAAATTTCTGACCCAAACTGTCTGGCTCTTTGTCCCTGTGACTCCGAAAACCTCGCCGCACCTTCTCCTCTGCCACATCCAGCGCCGAGCGCGGCAGCCGTCCGCCGCGAGGACGCTCATAAATCCTTTCCCTGCCTGCCTGCTGAGGGGAGAGTATGGAGAGTCATTCCTATTCACGCTGGCTAATGTTTTACAGGTTTTACCGTGGGGGTCAGTCATCGTGGGTCATTTGCGTCATCGCTGGAGGGAAGGGAACTATTGAGGTGGGCTGCCAAAGCGGAGGGGGCCGTGCGCAGAGAACGAGGAACACACTTGTGTGTATGTGAAGATTAGCACACGCACACCTAAAAGCTGTTTGGCATCCACACCCTCTCACATTCTCTGTCTCATGCCTGCAAAGCAAACACACACACACACTTAAAGGGACAGGTCACCCCCAAATAAAAAATGCATATATTCCCTCTTACCTGTAGTGCTGTTTATCCATTTAGATTGTTTTGGTGTGAGTTGCAGAGTTTTGGAGCCATCAGCCATAGAGGCATCTGCCTTCTCTCCAAGATAATGGAACTAAATGGCACTCAGCTCGTTGTGCATTTGAAGCAATGTCTCATTCCAGAAATCATGCCCCGGTTTCTCGAGATAATCCACAGACCTTTGTGGTTTTTACCATCATACTAATTTGCCTTTTCATTATCACTTAATCTGCCAACCTGAGTCCAGCCCAGCTTTCTCTGGATTGGGCCAAAAAAATGCACCAAACCCGCCTGCAAGCTGACTGATGATCCCTCTTTCTCCACCTCAAACAAGCATGTGTTGAGAAACTCTACTCACGTATGTGCAGGGGACCAGAGAAAAAGCTGTTTTTTAAAAGTCTGTGTGTGTTCAGCTCTCAGTACTTTTGTGGCTTCTAACTGAATCTCTGTGGTTTGAATTTAATCTTGCTGTTTGTACTTTCAGGTATCTGATCTATTTTACTGTTTCATTATGCTTTCACCCGTTTGGGAGTCATGTTAAGTTACTCCTGATAAAAACCACAACACTTCCTGGTTTTGCTGCTTTATAATAAAAGTGTTCAAATAAAAAAAATAACGGGACTTTTATTGTGAAGATTTTATATGAAATAAGGTGTTAATCCACCGTTTTACAACAACACGACTTGAGCTATGCTCATCTTCGGTTAAAAGTCAAGCACTGTTATAATAGAGATGCAAATCCCTGCCTTGCTGGTCTTAACGTGCTGAGTCAAACCAAGTCAAACTAAGCCAGCACATGGGTACGGAAAAGGGGTACTTGTGAGCAATTTCATGTAGCAACTATTGTCATTCTACCAAACTACACCTGCCAACCGGGCCTACTCGGCAGCGGAGGACACCATTAAAATTACATCCCAAGTTGTCACTAGCACGAGCCTGAAGTCCCAGAGTAAGACACACACTTCCTTCTGAGCAGCGAATCAACGGGCAGGTGTAGTTTGGTAGAAGCTGAAACTGCTAACAACAGGATCTGTGCATTATCTTGAATAACTGGGTTGTGATTTCTGAAAAGAAACACTGCTGTTGAGTTTTTCAAATGTTTTTTTTCTTTGGCCCTTTGAGCACCACAAGCCAAATGCCATCTAATTCCATTATATTCAAGAGAAGACAGACATACACTTCCAAAACCCGGCAACTGACACCAAAACTGTCTAGAATAGATAGCAGGTAAGAGGACAATATATATATTTGATTTTTGAGGTAAACTGTCCCTTTAATGAACAAAATCACGCTCATGCATTAAAATGGCTCACACGCACTAATATGATCCCATGATGCATTTCACACACCAGGACTTCATCCGCACTTCTGTTTACCCCTCCCCTTACTCCTCACACTTTCTTACTCAGACTCTTCTAATTTCTGAAGTGTGACTAATGGGATTTATCATCTTTACGTTTCCTGGGAGAGACTTAGCCTGATCCTAGAAGAAACCCAGCATATGAGTCCGTGCCAGAGATAGATCTGTCAGTCTCCCAGGGCGAAGACACGGGCCACAAGGATGTCGTGGCCCAGAGAAAACCTCAATGGGAGTACCCCACATTCTGACCTCAAAAACGATCAAACGCAGCGGCGTGAGATGTGTCAAAGACGAAGCTAAAGTCGCTTCATGATATGGATAGTATGGAAATACAGTTAAAGCCTCATCCTCGTGGTTTCGGGATTAAAAAGCACAACGTTTTAGTTTTTTGTGATATTACTTGTACACGTTGTGTACACGTTTTTCCTGAGCTCTGGCCGACTCCTTCACGAGCAGTTTGGTTCCCAGCTCCGCACATTGAGCTGGGTGAAAAAGAGGGGATCTGGCTGGGTAGACCTGGCAGGCCGCCTTCAAAACAGCATGCCAACGCCATTAGTGTATAATGGTCCAGTCAGGATTACTGCTGGGGCCTGGAGAGCTGAGAAGGGAACACAGCACTCACTTGTTTGTTTGTTTTACAAGCCTCTGCTCTGTTCAGCCTGCAAGGTGCCAGTGGGCTTTGTGTGGTTTAATTCACAGTCAATTCAAACGGTGTACAGTGTGTCAACAATGGCGGTTAATCTATGGCCACAGCACACTTGTATCAAAGAGTTATGTCAGAATAAATAGGCTATGACACTGCAATTCATTTGTTAAATTTAAGCGAACTTGCCTTCCTCTGGAATACAGACTATAAGCATTTGCTGTCACTCATTCTGTGGTCGATACTTCCCCCTAAAGGTGACTGCACCTGCTTGTTAATTGGCTAATTAGATACACATTGAGAGTACTCTAACTAATTCTCTCCTGCGTGCTTTTTCGTGTGTTATTGGCCTGGCTTCATGTTCATCAAATAAGATGGACAGCATTGAGATAAAGAGTGCATTTCCCCATCATCCATCAACTCTATGATTCAGCCCTTCAGCCTGCTGCAGCCACTTGGGTATTTTCCAGCCAAGCTTTCATCACAAAATGGAAATGGTAATATTGATTTATGTGATTTCTTAAAGACTTTCTGTAGCGTTTATGAATTAAATTAGGAAAGGCCAGGCGATCAGGAGTGTAGCCACATTTTTCCCCATTTTGTTTCCCACGGGACTTATTTAAGCAATGAAAAATGGACAGATTTGTGCCAGTTTAGCGCTCAGTGCAGGTCTCAGACAACAGGGCTGGGTGTTACAGTTCCACTGTAAAATGTTTTTATGAAGCCATAAGTCTGACTGGGACAGGAGGCAATATTTCTTTTGGAGGAGGCGATCTACGTCACAACGGGCTCTCAAAGTTAATGAACAGTTGAATAACAAAACAATTTGGACCTGACCTTGACATGTGAACTGAAGTAAACACACTTTTACTTCTGGATCTTGTTAATGACATGTGGAAATCTACTTTTTTTTATTATTAGGCTGAAAACATTTACATGCACACTAATTTTTCCACTATTATTAAGAATATGACAATGTTCAGAATTTGATACCGGTCATGTAAACAGCATATTCTGTTTTGATATTGTGAACTACTCTGAATATGGTATTTCCCGATTAAGACAAATGGGATATGCTGGTAATATTCAGGCTTCAGGAGCATTCTCTGGACATGTATATAGCACATTCAGATTCATATACTACTCAACTGGAGCTCTTGTTTACAGATTATAAAGAAACCAACTAGCCAGCAGTTTGGATGACTGGGATAGAGATGCATGCGCAAAAGAAGGAAGAAGAAACACACCTACTTTTGAAAGACTTAGATATCAAAAGGGTTTTTGGATTTGCACAAATATCGCAACCTTTTCAAGAAGGTAGTTCAACAACCGAAAGATGGAGGCAAACAAATCTGCAACAGGTGGAAAACTAAAAAAAAAAAAAAACTATTATGAGGCAGAGAAGCGAAATCATTCCACTTTTCCTTTTCCACAGCTCCACGTAAATGTGAATATTAGTGAAATACTGTGGCTGCCCTGATATCAGATTTTGATTACATGATTATCAAGACTAAAAGAATTCACAATAACGATATTATCACAATATCTGAAGAAAATTTGAAAAAGAAAAATCAGCTAAAATCATCTTTAATTTTGCTTGTATGTTCTTTCTTTCTTTTTTGGCAAATTAATTGCACTCAAAATATGAGTGTAGGGAGGTGAAGAGAGTGTGTAACCATACTGTAACTGTACAGAGTGTCCAAGAAGTCCAATGCATACAGTGTGTTTAAGATGCAGTGGATTATTGACACAATATTATCATGTGTATTATTAACATGATATCAATATTTCAATTAAATATATACATACTATGTATATGATTTTAAATATGGTTATAGTCAATACTGGTATCGCGACACCCCTAATGTAAATGTAGTCACTGTTCTACCTCTGGTATCAAACTACAGCTTCGTTATAAGATAATTCAGTGAATAGAAAAAGAGAATCTGAGAACACAGAGATCAGTCAGAGGCAACATTATGAAAGCAGCATGGGAATTTTTGCATGCATGCTGCCTCCAGTGCATACATTATTTCATCTTTTATTCACGGGCCTGACTCAGCAAGGTCTGTGTTCTGTGTTTTGTCTGTGCTCATCAGAGGGAGGACCACACACACACGCACACACACACACGCACACACATCTCCCCCACTATTTCAGCTGCAAATAGAACATTTTACAATCCCATCAAGATTCCCACAGGACTCCAGTAAACAAACAGACAGCGACTGCCCGCTCAAGCATATGCCTTTAAATCACATCCCTACATCCTTTATAAATCACTGAGGTAGAAACATAAACGTACAGTCGAGACAGCACCTATGACGCGCTCAGAGCATGTGTGTGCATGCATGAACGTGCGTGAATGCCAGCCCCTAATAAACAGCATGTGTACCTGCGTGGGGGCATAAATCTCTGCTTCCTCTTTTTTGCAGGTGGAGGGATTTGCATTACAGAGCCTGTTCCCCGAGGAGAGGCTCAGGTCAGCCCCATGGGCGGATTTTCCACCATTAGCTTGTAAAACGCTTGCTTTGTCAGTGAAATTCAGAGGGCTCTAGTTCCCCCATGTATAAGGAATGCAGGGGTCTGCAGGGACCATGAAGGTAGAAGGGGAACAAGAGATGGCCTTCCCTCACACACTCTGCTGGGCTTCTCTCTCCATTAAGAATGGGCCATCATGCTGATAGCCATCCTGGAAACCTGGCTTAGAGCAAACAGGGGGATAAGATATAGGAGATGCCGCTTGTCCTCTGGGGAAATAGGCTGCTGGCTTCATGAGTGACAGGAAACCATCTTCTTCGATCGCACCCTCGCTGGAGCTCACTGGGGCTTAGCAAGCGCTACACAACATATACTATCTTAAAGCCCTCCGTCCTGCTCTTCTAAATGATATATGATGTGATAATAACCAAAGATACTGTGGTAATAATATGTTGTCACTCTGTCGTGGAGCACTTACGCCTTTGGCAAAGGTATATCATGATGTATGGTTTTAGTAGAGCTGCATTGGAAAGTGACAACAGCTCAGTGACGGGACCACCCACACTGATTGTTCACAGGCCCACTGCAGAGGCACATTTATTTCAAACTGTGAGTTTGTGAGTACATACGTGCTTTATGTGCGTTTATACGTGCGTGTGGAAGACAAGATTTAAACATCCAGCAGAAACAGTACGGATCAACATCTATCAGCAACAGGGAGCCATGTTTGGAGCCATGTTTCCAGCCTCCAGGCATCCAATATTCACTCTCCTTTGAGCTCTGTTTTGGTCTTCACCAGTTTCTGAGTGATCAGCCACTTAAATGGATCAAAAAGCTTTGGACCACTCCTATAAAAATGCTGCTTCATGAGGATCATTGCATGTAGCCAGCGGGAAGCTTCATGCTTCCTCCGATCTACACGAGGCTGCAGCTGCGTGCGCAGTGAAATCGTAACAGGAAAAGATCATTTTCTCTCAACGAAAAACAGTCTGAGGCTGATGACAAACTGCCAAAAACAAGCCAACGAGATGCAACAGCCTCGTAACGCTGTTTCATTACTTAATATTAATTTAATCAATATACAAATGTCAGTTAGATGGTGATATGCATGAGAAATAAATCAAAAGAAAAAAATCTGTTATATTAAAAATTCTAGGGATCATTTTGACATGATCACTACACAAGGTTTCCACTGCGTGTGGCTCTTCAGCTGCTAAATGCTCCTGTGTGTTCACCAGCTTTTTGATAACTTTGTCCTTCTGCTATTTGGTGCTGGGCAGGTAGCGTGCAGTGGGCTCATCAGAGCTTGTTTGCAGAAAACAGCTGCCTGCGATGTCTAGAACTGAGGTTGATTAGAGCGGTGAGACTGAACCAAAACAGAGATGAACTGCACAGTCAGGAAGTGATTCTCTGTGGGTTTGTCACTACAAGCGACACCTTTCACAGCGCCTGTAGTCATTTGATCCATTTGTTAATATAAGAATATGAACTGGCTGTATCAGGTTGGCTCCATGTCTCTTGGTTGAGTTAGCCTAGCGGAAGACAATAAACTAAAATTCACAGCCACACTTGTTTATTAACATAATTTAGACCTTATATGTAGCCTGGTGGTATGGCTACTATCTAACCATACATGAAGAAAACAGAGGCCACACGTAACTTGAATATCACACATGAGTTGAAAGGCAAAAGTAAACAGGAGTGTCTGTTCATAGCATGAGCGCCGCCCAACTAACTCAAGAAAAACACAATGCCATCTGATGGTACAGCTTCTCCAGTATCTAGACAACTCAAAGGTACATTTAATGGGGCGCCCTGGTGGCTCGGTTGGTTGGTTGGTTCTCTCTTTAGCTGTCCTATCAATTAAAACACATAAAAACCCCAAACAAATATAACAAAAAAAAAGGTACATTTCACAATGCCAACTGTTAGATAGTGCAGCTTCAGCTCTGAGTGAAAAAACGCAGCCCTCTCATTCACTTGAATGAGACCTGGCTCATCTATTGCTGCAGTGCAATACAATGTCATCCAGCAAGGACTGCGTTGGGCAAATCACACATTCCTGGTAGATTACTGTGTAACATGAACACTGTGTTTCCACAGTTTACCTTGCGATAGTTGCGACAAAAGATAAAATAACTGCCACCATGATACATTTCCACAGTTGCAAAATGCTGTTTTGGCATCTGAGAAGCTTTCAGATTCACTGATCTGCAACTCAGATTTTACTTCCTGGACCCTGCCTCTTTATTTCAAGTTGTACTTGGAGCAAACGCACCCCCCACCAATGCAGACCCTTCACTGGGCTGTTTTCTTTAAGTATCACAAGTAAATGTATTCAGCATTGAGCTCAATTCCCTCTGCCAGTGTTATATGACTATATGTATTATTGTTATTACTGATGCATTAACGTGTTACAGTTTTCTTACTTGGTTATAGTGAAGGTAACTTTAACAGTTTGCATCTTAATCTCTTTATAGTTTGTTTAGGTGTAAGAAAGAAAATTATCTTCATAGTAGCTAATAACTGCACTAACTACTATTCAAGTAAATATTCTAAACTACATTCTACAACTGGTGTAAGAAAGTTTAAATGCATGTTACATGTTTGTATATACAGTATAAGAAAGTTGTTTTTTGTGTGTTTACACTGTATATCTTTGAGTTTATCCATGTATAGGTGTACAATAAACATACAGTATACCACTACATACTGTATGTTCTTGTACATGGTTTTCTTTTTATGTCTGTGTTTGCATACAGATGTGTCCATGTATGCCTGTGCGCTCAGGATCTGGAACAGCATGATGGCCGACCACAAGCTAGAAAAACATTGTTAAAAAACTTTGTTAGTCTGCTGTTTAAACATGGAAGGAATCCTAGTAAAAATACACAAAGCAACAACACAGAGTGAAACTCTCTTGAAGGAACACTTTGCTCCTGGATCCTCCCGATCAGAGCCCCCCGGTGCCACCCACCCACACACACACACACCAGGCAGGCCAAACGGCTACTTGTGTTTACCTAGCCATGTGACTGAAGCCACGGTACATGCAGTGACGTCAGCCTACATTCCTCACATTCATCAGTCTCAGTTCTCACTGATACTGCCTCAGATGCTGCGAACAGAACAGCGGGAGCAGAGATCATACGTTATAAAAGCAGCAATCACTCACTGGGCTCGTGTTTGCTATATTTATCTTCTCCTGATAAAATAAATAAGCACTACTTTGTGTTTGCCATCTGTTTTCATAAGCAGTTGTGCGCTCATGAACAGCTATTGCCTGAAATAGTCTTCCTGTTCCACTTAAAACATGGAATCCATAAATAATTGCAAAACTGCTGTCAAGAGATGGATACAGGGAACAAACAACTCACTACATAAATATGCATGAATACTTCAGCTTTAAACTATGGTACGTTTTGTTTTTTGCTTTAGCTAGACGTGTCTGCAGCTTATTGCTAAATTAGTGTATGTTGCTCTCTTGTATTATCGAGGACAACGGTGGCAGTGAGGATCCTACAGGATATAGAGTATGTATGGGGATGTACAGTGTGTGAATGCATGATAGTACATTTTTTTTGTCCAACAGCTACAGCTACTCACCACCAACCAGACAACAAAATGAAAGAAAATGATTCCTGGTTGCTTTTGTACTACAACATTTCCTTGCAGTCGCCAAAAACATTGATTTCCCCATACATACTGTACATGTAGGGACTGTTTGAATAATTTAGCAGTCACAGAAGGGCATGTACTAAAACTAGTCAATACAATCTGACATTAAATTAGCATCATGTGCTCATGACAGCCCTGTCTCCTAGAAATAACCTTTACATACAATTCATCTGACACAAAACATTCTGCAGGAAACAACGATGGGACTGTTTTTACCAACCTAATGATGAAAGTGCTAATTAAAGGGACAGCTCACCCCAAAAATAAAAATATTTTTTCTCACTTAGCTGTAGTGCTATTTATTCACCTAAATTATTTGGTGATACAGTTGGTGGATGTAGTTCAGTGAAAAGAAAATTGTACATGAAACTTCTCAGAACAGGCTCTGTGAAATATCTTGCATAAATGGTAGAGCAGCACTGATTACTTGATTATTACATTATTATTAATCACCAGCTATTTTGATCATCGATAAATTGGTTTGAGTATATTTTTAAGGGAAAAAAAAGTCCAAATCCTCTCATTTCCGCTTCTCACATGTGACTATTTTCTGTTTTCTTTAGTTCTCTGTGACAGTAAACTGAATATCTTTGGGTTGTGGACAAAACAAGATGTTTGGGGCATAAACTTGGGCTTTGGGGTGAACTGTCCCTTTAATATATCTAAGTCAAAACATCTTGATGAGCAAAAATGTTCCCTGAAAACTGTCAATTATCTGCCAATGTGATGCTACAACGTCTGTTTATGCCACCTAAAGCACGGGCAAACTGTCATAGCACGTTTGAGGAGAGAGAAAGATAATCGTCTTTGTTTAATACTGAAAAAAATCAACACTGAGTGGAAGCAAAAGACAAAACGTGTTTACTTTGTTAACATTTAACCAAAACCACACCGTAACTACACTAACTAAACTTTATACGACCCCCTTCCACCCCAAACCACCTCCAAATACAGGTTGTTGTTTTTTTGAGAATTGGCTTACATGTAATGGAGTTATGCAATTAGTAAAGAATAAGATTAAGAATCAGATTACAGATCCATTTAGTAAAAATGGGCATTATTAGCAGAATTACAGTGCACACACATTACAACACTTTAGAGTCTCACAACACCACTCTGGTCTCAGTGAAACCAGTTAATGTTTCCAATCCACTGGCATGTTCTCTAGTAAACTGTTCACATTTTGTCTTAAAAAATCAGAAAAGTGGAACAACATCACAGTACAGTTCAGGTTCTGCCTTCAGCTGTGAAAGCGCCGTCATCATCCAAGGATTCGACATCTAATGTAAATCAACATTTACAGGTAAAATCATCCGCTAATGTTAGCGACAGAAATCCAGTTAGCAAGCTGACCTTGTGGGTAAAAAGACAAAACTTTAAGTTTGACTATGAGGTATTAAAGGGATACTGCACATAATTACAGCTATTAATCTAAATGTGCATTTGTGCGTAACAAAGGAAGGAATACCTGGACTAACATCAAATAGACAGAAAACATTATATTACACTGAACAGTTTCACCATATTTGGTACTGGGGTGATCCAAAAGTAACATAAAGTAATCAAGTTACAGTACTTTGATATTGTGATACTCTTTCATACGACACAAAACTGTAGTGCCTCCTTTGCTTAAAAAAACCTTGCATGTGAACATAAGCCGGGCAGAAATAATGTTTCCTTCAACATTTAAATGTGATAACAAATATAAAGAAAATCTCTTTGATTTGTAAATATGTATGTGTCCAATAAAGTGTCACTTTGTTGCTGTTTTCCTGACGAGTAATCCTCCTGTACAAAATGAAGGCTTCATACTCTCATGCATTCTGTTGCTTCGAGCCACAAAAACTCTCACAACAGAGAAAGTTTAAGACAACATAACTCTTAAAAGGGGCTTCTGAATTCTTAGCCTATCCTAAACAGTCCACTCTGCAGCACAGCTGAGGAAACAATTAGCCGAAACCTTTGCCTTTTCACATTCTGCTCCCCACGACATGCTCCGAAGACACCACAGAACAGCAGGCTCATCTCGCTACCATCTGAGGAACCAGAGAAAACATGACGGGGAGCGTGATGGAGGCTGTGTTTAACCTCACTCACTCATTACACTGTCCAAATCCTCATTTGTTATTCGCTTAATTGGCCAATCAGTAACGATGGCAGGATAATTAATCAAACAATGAGAAGACAGATTAATCCTGGTTTTAAGATCGTGTTCAGCAGAGGTTCACATCCCGTATATGTCCGACAAAGTGGGTCTGCAGCCCGAAGCTAGTGTGACTTCTCATCTGTAATTGCTGTAATTGCACTTTCCGTAGACCATGGAAAAGCAGAAACAAATAACGTCTGCTGCAACTCTGGATAAATGGCGACCATCAGCCAGGATTGTTTGCACAATGCTGGCTCGAAAAATGCCCAATTGGAAAGGATAATCCAGTATAATGGGAAGTAGTTCAATTAATTAGGGAGGTAGACTAGAAGAGAGGTATCATAAAACTGAGCCATAAACAGCTTCAACTGCACAGCTGATAAGGCTCCACTGTGTGGGGCTTGTAAAGACAAAATGGCCACCCTCGAGTTAAAAACTGTGGAAATTTGGGCAAATGGTCATTTTTTTCCCATCTGAAAAATCTGCATGTTTATTATGTGCATGTGCGCATTAATCTAATGGAAAACAGACCCCAAAACAAATTAGTTCTCCCCATATAACCTGATTATTACAGCTGCACCAGCCTGAACCAAATGGATCTGGCGCAGACAGCCAGGAGTGTGTGAGCGTGTGTGCGTGTGTGTGTGCATGTGTGCGTGAACGGATGGCTCACAAATCTGGCCGTCACCGCCGCTGTCACACTGTAAAACTCCGAAGACAAGGAGAGAGGAACAAACTGCAGACAGACCTCACCGAACCTGCATCCACATCCAGAACCTTCACTGTCAGTGATTACAACATTACAGAACTAATAACAGCAACAATAATGAGCTGTCACAAGCTGGAAACAAGCGTCCAAATGACGCCTGTCAGGTCAAAGGGAGATTGTTTTAGTAAAACAGCGCATTTTCCATGTGTCACATTTCATTCCAGTCTTTATATACGGTGATACCAACTGGTAGATTAACACTGATGGGCTGAAACACAACAGCATCGCTGATGAGAGGGGTTAATGTAAAGGAATAGTTCAGTGTTATCGAAGATACACTTAGTTTGCTTTCTTGGTGGGAGTAAAAATTACAGGATCACTATCGTTCTCTTATCTGTCCGTGAAGCTACAAGAAGATGTTAGCATTGCTTAGCATAAATGGTATGGATTAATCAAAAGATATAACGTTTTTACACCAAAATTAGCGCATTTCTGGGTTTCTTAACCTTGGAAAAATCCAAATACTGGCTCCTTTCCTATTGCCAGTAAACAAGTTTGCCTTTCCGTTGTTTTGTTTTTTTCCTCCGATGTGTCACGTTCCACGTCATAAACGTGCTGGAAAACAGGGTCAGTAAATAGAAAGCAGCATGGAAACCAGCGTTACATTGGTTACTTTACATCTCTTACTTCAGTTTTTTTTTTTTTTCAAAGTCAACTGCAACAAATTTAGAAAGATATTCCGGTGCTGCTTGAACAGGGATGAATATACTGTAGTTTGTGGTTGAAATGACAAAGAGTCACGGTAGCGAACGACAAAGGCAACAAGCCTTCGAGCATCACGCCAGAAAAGGGGCGCAAATTAGCATGTCGATCCACGTGTCACGTTTCCATCACTGCCGATCAACGCTGTAGCCGATAAAAACCCATGACTGCTGCAGGTCATTTGACGCATGAATTAATGACGACTGTACCTTTTCTTACTGGGAACAAAAGCCAAATTTTAGTGCGCCTTAATAGGTTTTAAGCCCAGTGTAAAAGGGGATTTAGTGAGTTTAAAAGATACTGGTAAAAAGACAGAGCTAACTGTTTTGCATTTTTTGGTTTTTATGCTAAACTAAACTAAACTAAACTAAACTAAACTAAACTAAACTAAGCTAAGTCAGGATAATCTCCTGACCTAGCTTCATATTCAGCAGACTAATATAAGAGTGGCATCAATCTGTTGATCTAACACTCAACCGAATATTGATCAATATGAGCTTTCAATTTCAATATCGAAATTGAATCAAAATCAAAGGCAGGATCGGCAGTTCTCTCAGTATTTTTTTGCACACCGACCTGGTGGCAGACATCAAGAATAACTACAGAGAAACAGCCAATCTCCTCGCTGATGGTCTGATTTGCATATGTAGGTCATATAGAGGCACCAGTATTAAATATGAGACAGTTTCATAGCCAGTTAAAAACTCCTTCCCCCTCTTGTCTATGTTATATATTGGGGTCCATGTTATCCACAAGGCCACCTTCTCGAAAAGAGGACAGGTGGCCTTGTATAAGAATGTTTAAATCAAAAATTTAATTGAATCGTGACCTTAAAAGTCAAATGGAACCGTGACACAATGGCAAAGAATGACGTTTCCAAAAATGTCTCCTGTTTTTTTTAATGATTCTCTCGCTCTCCAAACATTTTTGCATCCACCCTGCCTGGCTCTGACACTCACCTTGTCCTTGTCCTTGACTGGATTCGATCCCTCTGCTGAGCTGGCACTGCCACGCTAAACTGTGGGCAACCTTGGGACCTGTGCTGGCCAAATGGGCCCCGCCTCAGGCAATAACGCCCTCAACTGTGGCTCATTGGGTTATGGTTCGATAGTGCTCCCAGAGGCTTGGGTCAAAACTCCAGTCACATGCAACAACGCACTAATGGGTACGGCTCTGTTTGTCCCTGCTGGGCTTCAGAAACAAGTCAAGGCCAAGTCAGCCAGAAACCCAGCCGTGACTCGCGGCTGAGCTGTAAGGCGGCACTTTTTTTTTATGGCCGTCATCTGGTAGGGCTGCTTTTCTGGCAAACCGCACAGAATCACACACACTCATGAACTACCCCTCGTGTTCCCTCTGTCTGCCTCTTTTTCCTCTCTCACGCACATCCACAGAGAAACTTCACACGCCCACACACACATATACATGCACCTGTGTCAGACGGCCTGTTTTCCACCGGGGTCTAATTGATTGGAAAATGAAGATGGACGCCTGCGCAAGCCGAACCCTGTTGATTACCAAGAGACACAGAGTCTATTAAAGGTGCCCTGCGCCCGACCCGAATACATCACCCAGACACGCAGTCACTCTTCATCGTGAGCCACCAATCACACTCCTGGACCGGATGAGTGACGGAGCATCCACATGACAGAGAGGCGGCAGTAGATCACCGCCGGTTTGGGAGACAGCAGCACCCCTTTCGTCAGCAGCGATACACCACTTACAGAAGGGGAAGGAAATGGGTTGGAAATGGGCAGTGTAATGCTTTCAGCCCCGGCCTCTCTGAGCAATGACAACAGACATAACACAGAGCCATTAACGGCTTCACTGTGTGAGTGTTTGGCTAGCCAGACAGACAGACAGACAGACCGGCCGCTGCTAGCTAGAGATTGAGGCTGGCCTGATTATTGACATTTTGATGGTTTTCAGGCTTGGAAAAAGTCAGACTCTGCGGAACTCGGATAGATTTTGGCTATTGTGCTCAAAAAGCTTTTGTGGTACTTTGAATTACAGATATTCACTGGTTATTGGAGTGGTACATCTAACTGTACACTGTAAAACATCATACAGGACTTTAGTGGAATCAACCAATCTTTTCTTGTTCACTTAATATAAATACAAAGGGTTTTTTTTATTACTTTCAAGTTAATTCACCTCATTTCTTTTGCAGATCAGTTAAGAACTTATGAACATGACTTGTTTTGACTGTAACTCTTTTGATCTGAAATGATGAGTAGAACTAGACAGCAGATTCCTGCCAGGCAACAGATGGTGAAACACCTACTGCAATGCCACAGCAACAGCCACACGCAACCAGCTGAGATTTGCAAAGTCCTGCCAATATTAACATGACCCCTACATATGTCAGACTGATCACTTGTGGGCCCTAGTATCCTTCAGAAAATTGGCAAGTCAGCTGTCAATGGTTGTATGAGACAGAGCAGTCAAAAAATAGAATTACTGAAGTTGTATGCCAAGTTGCCAATTTTACATTCATGTCCAGACTCATATAAT
>JAJHUR010102676.1:0-22258 GCA_027495735.1 Lutjanus campechanus
GTGGCCGTCTTAAACTGTGTCCCTCCAAAGGGACGCCCTGAACCTAATGTCACGTGGATGAGGGACGGCCTGGCCATCAACAGCTCTGACGACCACTACACTGTAAGCCCTCTGCTTCGTCACGAATGGGATGACCCTTAATCTTGTTTTTTGTTTTGTTCTTATTTGGTTCTGTACTTAAAACTTGAAAAATGTTTATAGATAAAAAGTTAGAAAATAGAAAATAGAAATAGAAAAAATAGAATATATATGGAGATAGAAGGTTTGCGCCTGACAGCGACAATATTTTATAAGTTGGGTGTATTACTTTACTAAATCTACAAAGTAACTAGTAGCTAGAGCAGTAAAATAAATGTAGTGGACTATCAAAGTATCATAAAAATTGAATACGCAAAATTATGCAGTCCAGTCCAGTACAGTACTTGAGTAAATTAACTTTACACCACTGGTATACTGAACTAACATTTGAAATATGAAATGCAACATGAATTACATTTATGTCAGAGCTAGGTAAAAGCTAGGTGATTTGATAAATTAACTGTGACATAATAAATATTTCCACACATTACTCTCAAGACAGTGTTATGATAAAGTGTCAATAGTTTGGTGGCTTCTAAATCTGATAAAGGCAATCCACCACAGAGCTGTTTGACATTTTAAATGTCCGAATAGAAACATTTTTAAATGAATGACACAAGATACTCCACTTTACATGATAACCAACTCAGTATGTACTAACCACTATGCCGATGTGATGATAAGTGAAGATCTTCAGTTCACAAAACAATCCTGGAGTTTCAGCAGAAAACAGGGTAGCAGCCTCATCCAGTACAATGGCAGTGAATGGTGACCACGGATAAAACGTTAAAAAAAAGCACACAAAACAAACACAAAATGTCTCCATCCTGCTTGTGTGGTGTAATCCAAGTGTCCACGAGCCGCGACATTAAAAATTAACCGCAAAAGACGCCATTTACGCCATGTTTTTAGCCGAAATGGCCATGTTTACATCCTACCGGCTACATGCTACAGTTGACATTTTTTTAACGTTTTATCTGTGGCCACCATTCACTGCCATTGTACTGGATGAGGCTGCTACCCGTTTTCTGCTGAAACTCCAGGATCGTTTTGTGAACTGAAGACCTTCACTTATCATCACATCGGCATAGTGATGAGTACATATTGAGTGGGTTATCATGTAAAGTGGAGTATCCTTTTAAAGTCATATGTATGTATGTGAAGTGTGCAACCTGTGCTGCTGCTGCAGGAGCTCAGTGGGAAGCTGATCATTGCTCCTGCAGAGAGGAAGCACTCTGGTGTTTACGTGTGTGTGGCCAGCAACCCTTCTGGAGTGAGAAAGAGCAGAGCGGCCCGGGTCTCTGTGCTGGGTGAGACAGCATGATCCCATTCCTGCTTTAACAATATCAGTCTTCATGTTAGCCCCATCCTATCCTGACTGTAAACACAGTTCTGAGTTCTTCTCTTCTACTGCAGAGAAGCCTGTGTTGGTGCTGAAGCCAGAGAATGTGTCAGTGAGGATCGGGGAGTCTGCACAGTTCTACTGCCAAGCTGAAGGCGACCCCCCACCTTCTGTGGTCTGGAGCAGGGAGCAGGGGCCTCTGCCCAATGGCAGGTACTTTATTACAGCTAGTAGCACAAATACAGCCGCCATGAAAATATATTTTTAGATTTAGATTACTGTGGGAAACCTTAGTTTGACAGTGTTCTACCTAAAGTCTTTTCCTTTACCTGCAAGAAATTCAAATGAAAAAAAATAAGATTTGGCTTTGGTTAGACAGTCTGCACCAAAATCAAATATATACTTCAAATGGCCTTGACAGTCATCCCCTCTGATATTTCCATGCACACGTTTAAGGTTTTACTTCAGCTTGTCACTAAGCGGCAAGTAAGTTTCTTCAGGATTTATTTCTTTCCTGACATTCATGGATGTAACTGGTAAAAGTATGACACTATATTACAGCAATTCTAGATAAAACAAAAAAAAGAAGAAGAAACTGAGCCAGAGGGGCATGGTTATATGAAGATATAAACATTAAAAATCATAAATTTAAGAGAAAAAGCTGGTATTCTCTGAGATTAAAGTGGTAAATTTATGAGAAAGAATCACAAATTTATAAGAATAAAACTTGAATATTCTCTGTTCTTTCGCTTATTGTGAAATTATGATGGTGTAATAGGGCTATTGTAGGTTAAAAAATAATACAGAGCCAGAGGAGGGGGGTAATATAAAAATATAAAGATTAAAGTCATAAATTTGGAATAAAATTGTGAAAGCCTGTGAGATTAAAGTCAGGAATTCATGAGAAAAAAAAAGCAAAATAGGTAGATTAGGTGAGTTAGATTTTGTGCATCAGGAACAACAAAGCAGATGCAAAGATATTGCTGGTCACATCTATGGGCATTTCAAATAGGATTTGTGGTGAAGCAGGACACAATAGGACAGATCATCTTTTTTTTAATCTTCCAAGTATTTTCTTATTGCTAAATTCAAACGCAAAGTATTTTTTCTTGCAAATTTATAACTGAAAATACTCTTTTTTTATCACCCTGTTCCCCTGGCTCCGTATTATTACTATTTTTTACTTGCACTGTCATATGAAAGAGATTATAGGGCCAGAGAATGTGGAAACTCACTGCTCTGTATGTGTGCGTACAGGTATCTTGTAAACCCAGACCAGACCCTCCAGATCCATTACGTGACAGCTCAAGATGCTGGGAAGTACACCTGCACTGCTGTCAATGATGTGGGTGTGGTCAGTGCCAGCGCAAAGCTGACAGTTGAAGGTAGGATGATGAGTGAAAAAGCAGGGAGGGATTCCCAAAATGTCTGCCATCATAGACTGCTTTGTTGCAGATCATAGACTGTTTGCTGATAGAGACTTGGATCATGCCAGACGAGCAGTATGGAGGCATTTTCTGTTTGTTTTTTTCCTAGTTGTTTTTAACATTTGAAAACTGGTCAAAATTTATTTCCATTGTTTGGGAGATTTTGCGGACTAACAAAATAAACTAGACCCTCAATCGGCATGAGGGTGAGTAGATAATGACTGAATTTTCATTTTTGGGTGAACTGTCCCTTTAACAAGTGGTCTCGAGTTCCAATTTCCCAACATTAAAATACAAATAATTAATTAATTAGGTTCAATTAAAAATAAAGTAGGGGACACCAGGGACAGTTTCACAGTTTCACACTTTCTGTCTCAGCACCTATAACTCGCTGAATTTTTGAGTTGAAGCTCTCAAATTTTGAAACAAAGTACCCTTACTTATTACTAATAGCTTGTTCCCAACTTTTTTCTTTTTTGTTGTTGTTGTTTTTGTTTTATTTTTGTACTCATTTCCAGCCTTTTCACGTAGGCTATGATTATTTTTTGTGATGGTTTTAGATGGAAATTTGTCATTATTAATGTAAAATAACATGTTTAGAACCTAACTGTTTCTAGATTGAAGACTAAAATATGAATTGGGTCACTGATGGTTATTAACCTACAGAAAAATACTGCTGTGAATATATGCAACCATTAATTGAATTACAGCTTATTACACGCGAGGCCATGCATATTGATAAATAATACATTTGACAAAAGATAAACTGACAGAATAAATGTATTAATCTCTTAGTCTAGTATTTATCATGAAAGATAATAGAGTTTGAAAGTCAAAGGTCAAAATGACCACTTATGAGCATTCTAGTAGTTATGGAATTTCTAAGCCGAATGTTACACTGTAATTCTCTGGTTTATCAGTTAAGTGTATGAACTACTCTGCAGACCGGATTCTTCCGGATTTTTGAATTATATTTTAAGGTTGTGATGTCTGCATTATATACATCTCATATATGGGAACATAGTGCAGGGTACAGGGCGCACAGTGGCTTCGCACACTCAGACAAGATACACAGAAAATCCTGCTTAACGCTGACAAAATAAAACACATAAATTATGTTTGTAACATTTGTTCAAAGGCAACTGTCTGCACACCCAGTTGGTGTTTGGTGTTTTATTTTATTTTTTATCATACCTGCTAAATTTAAGGTTCACAGGCAAGCCAATGATAATGTTTAGTCACACTTGACAGATTTTTGGGTGCATGTGCATGATAACACCCTGAAGCCCCGTTTAAATTTTTGTGAATTCTCTGGTGTTTCCAGAGGCTGACAGCACTAAACAGAAAGACCTCCACAAAGAGCTGTCAGCCCTGAGAGTTGCTCTGGAAAACGTCACCATCGTGGCCCCCGGGTCCAACATATCCCAAGTACAGTGGAAGGTATGAGCGAGCTGATTCAGACAGTCTCAGAGAAAGCATCGATATGTCCAGGGGTGTGTGATCCATGTTGTGTTTTCTCTCTGAGCAGCTCCAGTCCCTCCCGGCTCAGCCTCATTACCTCGAAGGCTTCGAGGTTCTGTATCGCTCTCTGCTGCCTGCCAGCTCCGACTGGGCGGCAAAGAACGTGACGCTGCCCAGCTTCCAGACTCAGGTGGGGCCCTTAAAAAGAGGCTTCAAGTACGAGTTCAAAGTTCGTCCTTACGGCAGCAACCTGTACGGGAGGGAGAGCAACACCCGGCACCTCAGAGTCCCTGAGACAGGTGAGAAATGATTAAATGTGTCCTTTCTTTGGCTTTTTAATACTTACATATGTTACTGATCATGAATATACAGTACAAACATCTTTAGAAGATAATAGTAAACTCTTTGCCCTTCTTTTTCTTTTCCAGTGCCCAGTGCCTCCCCACTGACTGTGTCCATAACAGTGAGCCATGAACAGAACAACACCATCCATCTGAGCTGGGAGCCTCCTCCTCATGACGCCCACAATGGGATCATACAGGGTTACCAGGTAATCACTGGAGAACAGACACAACATCATCTCCTGAGCTGAGTGGAAATTACTGTAGGTTCTTTGAACTACATCTAGAAATACGCAGAGACTATAATTTCTTGCACAATATCCCCTACGGAAGCCTGAAGAGGCAAGTGAGAAAAAAATCTGTTGATCCATTTCCTTCTAAATCGCTTTCTCTCCTTTGTTCAGTACAGTTTTTCCATTTTATGCTACTTTATACTTCCACTCCATCATATTTCAGTGGGAAATATTGTACTTTCTAGTCAACTACATTATTTGACAGAGTAGTTAGTAGTTACTTTTCAGATGAAGATTTTACCCCAAGGCTATAATATAACAAGCTTTAAAGATATAACACATTGTTTAAAGCGATATTCCACTTTTAGATAATCATCCACTCAGTATGTACTCACCACTATGCCGATGTGATGATGGGTGAAGATCTTCAGTTCACAAAACAATCCTGGAGTTTCAGCAGAAACAGGGTAGCAGCCTCATCCAGTACAATGGCAGTGAATGGTGACCACGGATAAAACGTTAAAAAAAGCACACAAAACAAACACAAAATGTCTCCATCCTGCTTGTGTGGTGTAATCCAAGTGTCCGCGAGCTGCGACATTAAAGTTTAACCGCAAAAGACGCCATTTACGCCATGTTTTTAGCAGAAATGTCAACTGTAGCATGTAGCCGGTAGGATGTAAACATGGCGTCGATCTCGCGAGACTTTGTATATATCTTAATGGACGCACGTGTGGAAGTTAATCAGTCTGAACATTAAATAGCTGGTTTTAGTACTGTGTTCAATTGAGAACCAGCTGAAAATCCCCCTAGGTGTTGCACACTGGACCCTCAACTCAAACATGGGAGACAAAACAATTTAGGTCAGCCTTGGATCAAAATGGAACAGCAGAATTATTTTTGGTCACTCTGTATTCCCCAATATGCTACCTTTGTGCACTTTTTTTGAACTTTAGACCATGAACAGTGAGAGCTTCAGTATTTTGATAAGCATTTAACAAAGAAGTATCACAGTTCAGTCGATCTCTTAAGGATGCAAACTGTTTTCCAGGTGTGGTGTGTGGAGTCTGAGGAGCAGCAGTATCAGAACTGGACAGTGGACAGCGGCCAACACAATCTCGTTATCTCTGCTCTCAAACCACGGAAACGCTATTGGATCACCATAGCAGCTGTCAACGGAGCTGGAGTGGGAAAGATGAGTGACCCCCATGGATTTGTCATCGGTAAGTGAAAGTGACGCCTGAGGAGAAAATGCTGTTAATTTCTGTATCAGGACAGCCTCATCAATGTGTAATCTAACCACATTAAAGAAGAGAAGTTTTCATGACTTCATGTCTGATTTTTCTCTCTTTCTCTTTCTTCAGACCCACCTATAGGCGGCCCCTCTGAATCAGACAGGGAGAGACAGGATCAGTCTCAGGTCCTGGCCCTACTTCGGGACCCGGTGTTGATCGGCAGCATCGGCGCCCTCCTGTGGTGCGGTTTGATGGTTGCAGCTGTCTGCCTCTTCAGACACCACAGCAGGACAGGCCACCTCATACCAGGACATGGCAAGGGTAAAGGTGTGTCTCCACACAGGTTCAGTGTTAAATGTTAAAACTGAATCTCAGTTGCACCAGCAGGTCTTAAAGTCTTTTAAAGTATTTTGACATCTCAGGCCCTCCCTCTCACCTGTCTTTGTGGGGAGGTTGAGGCTGAAGGGAATGTCTCTTCAGCATGTGCACTGCCGCTGTTGACCCCGAGTCCAGAAACCCTCAAATGACACCAAATTGTGGTGGAAAACACACACAATGACCAAAGTTGTGTTTGTGGTGTTTTAATAATACTTTGCAAAGGATCAGAGTACAGTCACACACAGAGTGTAATAATAGGCTGATAATAAGTGAAGAGATGAAGGACGCTGAGTCAGGATGTACTTTAAGTGCTATTATGAAAGTCAGGATGTACTTTTAATGCTATCAGTAGATGTTCTTCCAAAAGGAGGACAGCTGTGTATTCAAGGACAAGTAACCAATTAGTTCCTAACAGACATTTGACGAGAGGCAACCTTGTGAGGAACAAAGTACAAAGTTAAACATATAATTTTCCCACTACAATTCTCCCTTTTTGATCATGTGATCACTCATGTAAAGAAAATTATAAAGGATTATAAAAGATCACACCTTTATAACCTTTATAATAATCCTCACATAAGGTAACATAATAAGAAAGCACAATAGAGTAAAAAATAGAAAAAACATCTAATAATAACAATTATTATTTAAATCATGACTTCATAAAATATTGCTTTTGGAATAAGCAAGACGCTGTTCTCGCTGACAAGTGCAAGCAACTAAGTTAGAAAAGTTATGTATATTTACACAGTGTTAAAGTCAGGGTTTTCAAGAGGATCAGAGATGTCTTCAGCATTGTATGGTGGGATCCAATCAGAAGTAGTTAAGTGAGTCAGCTGATGAGAAACAGTTTTGTGTACTGTACCACATTGAACCTTGCAGGTCACGCCATCCAGGGTATCTGAATGGGTGTCATGGCCCTTGTTCGGGTTCTGTCGTTGATCCCACGTTGGTAACACTGAGGTTCGTTCAGTTCGTCACTTAGCTGGAGCTTGGCATGTTCTTGTTGCACAGTATGCCAGTACTGTCACCTCTACTTCTCCTCCTAGTCTTGGAGTGAATGTTTTTGTGTTGTGTCGGTCACCTGTGAGCTGTGATCCACCTGCACTCTCAAAATAAACAAATCCTCAATCGTGTTGTGGTGACTCATTCTGTTGTCCCTGGTGGAGGTGGGACCCTTTTGCAGTGGCTGGCATGGATCCAGGTGACTCTTTGGGCAACTTTTACTGCTGTCTGTTCGGTCAGCAGCTCTTGGAGCGGAGCCGTCCACCACTTAGAGCGCCAAGTCTTTTGTCTCAGGTCTCTTGTACCTACCACTCACCAGGCTGCAGGTCATGAAGAGGTCCTGTGACTGGAGCCAGTAGTGCTTCCTTCACCTGCTTGTGAATGTTTGATAAAACAGCTGTAGGAGTGGAGCGTATGTTAGGCTCATCATATAGAAAAAATTCAAACGTAGTTCACTCTTGGCATGCTGCGGCTGTGGTTGCTGCATCCGCTCTGGTGTGTGAGCATCACATTTACACACACCTGGTTTGGGAATAGAATAGCATCCAGCAGTTGTGACACAAGCGTGTGATGTGCTACGGGTTTGCCAGATGATGTTAGAAATTTCTGTTTCCAAATTGTGCCGAAATCGTGCACAACACCAAAAGCGTACCTACTGTCTGTGTAGATATTCACTGTTTTGTCCTTTGCTGGTTTGCATGCTTCTCTAAGAGCTGTGAGCTCTGCTGTCTGTGCAGACAGTGAAGCAGGAAGTGATTTGGCAATGAGGGTATCATATCCAGTTATCAAACCAGCTTGATTCTTTCCTGTGTCAGGGTTGCATGATATTTATCCATCCACAAGCAGTTCAAAATCTGGATTTTGCAAAGGTGTTCTTGCAAATCTGGTCTGGGGGAACAAACTTCACTTATTGTAGCAACACAGTTGTGTTCTTCTCCATCACCTCCTGTGGGGAGAAGAGTTGCAAGGTTAAGAACCTCCCATCTTTTTCACAGTGATGCAAGGCATTTCAAGCAGAACAGCGTTATAACAGAGTCATCTTGCTGCTGAAAGATGAGATGTTTTCTGCTCAAGCAAAATCGATGGAACAGCATGTGGAACAAGCAGAGTTAGGTCAGAGTAACCTACTATTTCTCTGGAGGCCATCGCAGCTTGAAAAGTAGGCTGCAGTTCTCTGTCTGCCTCCGTGGTCCTGGAGTAACAGTGAGGTCATGCATCCTCCGTTTTATTTACAGTCTGAGTAAAAGGTCGGCTTGGATCTGGTAGCCCATAAGTCGGAATCGTCTGGAGGGCAAGTTTTAAGTCAACAAATGCTTTTTCTGCTTCAGCAGTCCATCTCATCTTACTATGTGCTTGTAGGCCTCACCCCGATTGTGCTCAGGGGTATTTGCAATATGAACACAAAATCCTTAAAAAGACATGACTTGTTTCTTTGTGATTGGTCTTGGAATATTTTGAGTTGCTTTTACTCTTTTTGGGGAGAGCAATTTGCAATCAAATGTGATCACATGACCCAAAAATGTCACTTGTTGTTGGACAAACTACAGTTTTGACAAGCTAGCTTTGTGACCTTCACCCAAATGTTTCAGCAGTGCTACTGTGTCTTCACACTGAGCTTGAGTTGGAGCACATATCATTAAATCATCAACATACTGTAATATTGCACTTCCTGGTGATACTTTTAATGAGCTCAAACTTTTAGCGCATCATTGTAAATGGTTGGTGATTCACAAAAATCTTGACATTATTTGTAGTTTTTGCTATTAAAAGAAAATGCAAACCAAAACTGGCTGGATGGATGGACCAGAACACTGAAAAATGCGTTTGCCAAATCAACTACTGAAAATCATTTACTGTCAGGTGGCGCCTGGGAAAGAATGGTACATGGGCTGGGAACATTTGGAGCTTGTTGTTGTACAGCATCGTTTACACTTTGCAAGTCTTGCACAAAACGCATTTCTTCTGGCCAATTTTCACCCCTGATTTTTTTTTTACTGGTTTGTATACAGGATAATTTACACAGGGAATGATTACACCTGCCTTAGTCTTAGGAACTTCCTGTAAGGCTGGATTGTTTGTGATGTCACATTTCATGTAAATAGGCAATCGTGTGTTGTTTGTCTGGTCATGTCAAAGTATAATTTTGTGTCATTTTGTTGATGTTTTTCTCTTAGGTTTGCACAGATTAGCCAGTGAAGATCTCATCATAAAACACAGGTAAAGTGGAGAGAGGTGGCAGAGCCTGTTGTAATGTAAATAACACTGAAGTTATAAGAAGAATAAAACTGCCAAACTGCTGAATCTAGTTTTTATGATACTAAATCTAAGTAATACAATCTGATACTTGTGATGCAAACCTGAAAAATCACTTAAACCAACATGAAGTACAGTAGAAATATTTATCTTTATAGTTTTTCAGATTGAATGACTCTACTCACATATACATTCAGTAGAGATAACACTAAGGCATTCTAAAACTACTCAGTTACTTTTCCTTTATGTGCCATGTGCTTTCTCCTCTACAGGATGGCAGCTCCAGACTCCCCGTGGATCTCTGGAGGATGGAGACCTGCCTTCAGCCAGAAGTATCAGGACTTATGGGCGCAGGGTCAGAAACATCCAGGGCTCAGGAGCACCAGTGAGTATTGATCACAAACTGGCACAGATGGAGAGTGTTCGAAACGACAGATTTGTGGCTGAACTAGTGACCGAGCACTTGGCCTCGACAGTGGAGGCTTCTAGGAGGCTTTCACCTCTGACCTGCTTTGCTTGGTTCAAATGAACTCTGATGTTTTTACCCATTTGGTTTGGTTTGTTTGGCCTGGTGTGAAGGCTGTCAGTCAAACTTTAGTTAGTGTGAACCAAACAACCAGAGCAAGTGGATTTTTATGTGGTTTGTTTGTGATGTGAGATTTTCTGATTTTTGCATGAAGTTTTACTTCAATTAAATCTGCTAATCAACACCGGTGTTGTGCAGCATTTTTAAAAGTAACACAGTAATGTGGCTCAGTTACATTACATGATTACTGCCATTATAAAGTAACTTGTTACAGCATTATCTCCTGAAAAAAGTAACTTGTTAGAGGCTCCAGGGCTCAATGCCCATAGCCTAACTAGTTCATGCAACATATATATTCTTGGAACTCAGCTGTAATGAAGTTGAATCATTTGAGGTATATGAAAGTTAAGTGTGCCTGACAGATGGCACCTGTCATCATGTCATCATGTTATGATCCCCTAAATTAGCTGGTACCCAAGAGACCAAACAAGCACAGAGCTGCAAGAAACCACGTTTTTTTTAATGAAAAAAAAGGTAGACACGCAATGTGACCAACTCAAAGACCAAAAGCCTAAGAATACCTAACTTAATTAAACCCCCTCCTGAAGTAATTAAATATTGGTGGGCCAGCCAAAAAGAACAAAAGAAGGGAAGCCACCACTGTCCAGCCCACATGGGGCCGGCGGAACAGGGTTCTCCCCTCTACCCTAACATAAACAAACTAAAGCCTAAACAGTAGAAATAAAGCCGCGAAAACTGAACTGTTGGACCCACCAGGAACACAAAGGAGAAAGAAAACAAAAAGTAACTGCATGGGGTCACACAACAACCACTACCAAACCCGCTGCTGCAGTAGCTCCTGCTGTAGCTGCTGCTGCCAGGCCAAGAGCAAGAAAGAAAATGAACTGCAGTCCCCTCCCCATCTTTATAGGTGCCTTGATTACTAAGCAGCCACACCTGTAGAGAACGAGACAGACACAGAGTGAGACAGGATCAGGCTGATCAGCAAAAGGAGGGAGGGGGGTGTAACACCTGTGCAGCCTTTTAGCTGCTAACAATCTGGCAACATACACACACATATATATTAAACAGCTGCCTCTATGAAAATAATAGAACAGAGGCCTGTGTAACCTACAGTATATCATGTTTCAGCATGCAACTAGTTAACTAGTTAAACATGTCAATGCATGCAAATTATAAAAGTGCATAAGCTTTTCAAATCACATGGACTCACCCAACCAATATATCTCTGGTTTACTCTTTTACTCCATAATAGTGACTATAAACAAAGGAGCAGTTTCTCAACTAGTTGATTCCTTCTGAGGGTAAGAACAAGGCTAAAAAGCCTCTTCACAGATGCACTGGTGGTGCTGGAGTACTGACTCTGAGATTTTTTTTTTTATCATGGGCTTTAAGATACTTTGCAATTTCAGTCTGTCCTGTGTCTCAAATGCAAAAAGTCCCCCTCGAAGTCTCCTCCAGCAAGTGTAGTGGGCAGCTTTATCTGCAATGCAGCAGGAAAGAAATCGAAAACAGTGCAAATATGTTGTTATTTTTTGTTTTTTTTGTAGAAAAAATGTACAATTCCGGGTAATGGATTGCTCATTTGACTACATAACTGAATAACTGATTACCTGTTACCCCCAACACTGATCATCGGCTGTTCAGAAAGAAACCAATTGTATCTTTGTGCCACCAGAGAGCATAAATAAACACACAAGGTACTGATACTGATGATGTAGGATGACATCACCACAACAATCAGTGAGTCACCTGTCAGTCCACATGACTTCATGCCCTTGGTTTGTTCATAATAAGCTGAAACAGAAAAGAACTAAATGATAACAATGTATCTTTTTTTCTTGGTTTGGACCAATTGAACTGTTAAAGACACCTTGGACCTTCTGGAAGCTTTTGACCTATTGGGTGTAGATAAGGACAGTAAACCTTACTACCATAAATATGTTTGGTATTGTCTTCACATACTGTATCTGTCTCTGTTTCAATAGGCCTCCCAGTCTCATCCAAGAAGGACCCCAGCTGCCTGGACTCGGCTGTCCCCATAGTGACCGACAGCTGCGGCGTCTACGGCACGTTCTACGTGGACCTGATGGGCAACGGCCTCAAGACCTTCAACAGTCCCGGGCGCTGTCCTAAAATGCCTCATGGTCCGTTCCATCAGCAAGGAGCCGAGACCATCCAGATATTCAGCCAGCCTATGGCAAAGAGCTCGTCCCTCGGTAGTCAGGAGGTGTTATCGTGGAAACAGGCCATACGCCCGCAGCCCAAGATGGGCGTGCTGAGGGAGTCATGGGAAAAGAACCACAGCAAGCAGGGTGAGCAATGGGAGACAGTATGGAATGTTACATTAATACCACTACTAGAGTTTATTTTCCTTATTTTCACGATCGCACTTCTTTATTTGTATCTGCACACCATATTAACTTTCGATACATCCCTTCATATAGTAGAATTATGTCAGTACAGACAGTAATACAGTTGTGGTTAGAATATTTTACAGTGTATCAATAGATAATACTGTGTAATGTGCCCTGGGTTAACTCAGTCTTTTCCCCTCAGAGTTGCATGCAGTGAACAGCGTCCCTATAGTGCCGACCAGGAACCAGGCCTGTCCATCCAGTATCTACAAACAGAGACTCAGTCACATCCCATCAGGCCGCCACGGTATGACAAAACCTACAGTATACATCATCATCTTCATTGTCCACAAACCAGCTCCTATCTCACACTTAGACTTTCAGATACTGCACTGAAATCTTGTGTTTATAACATGCTTATTATTATTATTATTAGGTGTTATGTGTTAATAATAACATCATGAACAAGTGTTAGATTTTATGACCTTTATAAGCATTTCTGTGAACCTAGTTAACAGTTAATAGACTTCTTATTAACATTAATAAAAGCCTAATATTTACAAGCACATTTTTTGAGTTTATCTAACTCACCTATTATATAATTGTTAAACTTTGCTAAATTCTTTCTGTAGTTATATTAAGATTAATATACACTTTGTTATGCATTTGTTAGCAGTTAATTATGCACTTATTACAGTTAGCTGCTTTTTGCACCTACTTCAGGGTGATTGATTTATTATTATGCACTTATAAACAGTTAAGGTAAATTTGAAAAAAGTTTGCAGTACTTTTATTAACAATTATAAGAATTAACATTGTCTGTAAACTGTAAACAAACTTTTTGTTTAACAAACTTGCCTTTTCCCACTACATTGTTAACTGCATTATACAGGATTATTAACCCTAACAACGTATCGATCTTGCTTTAGATCCAGTAGCTGCAAAAAGCATAGATAATGTTAATAAATGCATAATAACACATGTATTAATCTTTATGGAAAGCTACAAAAAGCTTAGTAAAGGTATAACAATGACATAATAGGTAAGCTAGTTAAACTCAACAAATGTGTTTGTGTTATAAACTATTCTAAGAAACTCAAGGATTTTATCAACATTCAATAAAATGTCCTATAAAAGTTTCTTATAAGTGCTTATAAATGTCTTATAGTCTTATTAACACCTAATAAGGTTAATAAGTATTTTTTACATTCTTTTAAGGACTTATAAGGGCCTTATTAACTATTAACTAATGCTTGTTACAAGGATCTTAACATAAAGCATAGCCAAAATGATAATAGCAAGTGTGTGTTACTTTATTTCAACTTGTCCTTGTGTTTTTGTCCAGGAGGACATCCAGACTGCAGTAAAGTTGCTGGCTGTCCCCGCCTGCTGCATTACTCTGCATCATTACACCTGGTGGACATGCTGCCCCCTCCACCACCACTACCCATAGACGACAGCACGGATGCACACAGCCTCACCTCAGATGAAGGGTAGGAAACACACACATATCTCAAAAGACGCAGAAGCATCGCCGATGCACCAGTAATCTTCTAGCAGCCATATCCCATGAAGAAGTAGTATATTGGAGGAATACAGTCATCGGGACAAATCAGATTTATCAGTGTTGAATTGATGAGGTTCATGTCAACAAACAGCCATACACATCCACATCTGTGGAGGTAACCAAGTTGGACTTTAAGATGTTCCCGAAGGACATCCAGTGTGCTTCATAGTGTTACATGTCTTACAAGACTACAGTAGCACATACTTTTTGTTCACTGTTGTTATATATTTTCCAGTACAGCTGAGTTTAGCTCTAATGTGCCCTGTTTGGAGCCACCTGTTTCCTTTGAAATGAAAAAAACAACTGAAAGAACAACAGGAGTTCTGTACAGTTAGATAAAACATCAAGCTGAGAGCCATGTTTCAAAAATGAGGCTTTCCTGCAGTGCATCCTCTTATGTTGGAGTTTTCTGTATGCCTTATTGGTCTAAGATGACCTAAACTTCCTTCCTTTGTGTGTGTTTTTCTCCTGTTGAGAGGCCCAAGAAATGACCACACATGGAAACCAACAGGATGGAAAAAAGAAAAAGGATAAGGATCTTGTTTGCAGAGATACATATCTGTGAGTTAAAAACACAGGAAGCGAGGCTAGTTTCTGTTTCCCCACACAGGAAAATAGAATTTCAGAATATATACTGAAGATAGATGGCCTGAAAACCTGTTGTTTCTCAGGACCAACTGGGAAAACAGAAACCGCTGAGTAAAGAGTGTCAGGAAGTCCAAGTACACAAAGGTAGAAGTACATTTTGATTGAAATATCAGCAGTAATGTTGTCAGTTGTTGGTTAAATCGATGGTTGTTATTGCTTGGAATAAATGAACCCTTTATCTGCCTGAATTTTAAAATATGCTCAGATTATTCCAAGTCCAAGTCATAGATAGGAAGCAATTCATGTTTCAGCTGTACTAATGCAGCCAGTATTCACATTCATATAAATATAGTTACATTTTGAAGCAGTTTAACTCCAAACTAAATTATTATTAATCACAACTGTGACAAGAGTTGAGCTGCCCTTTACAGAATTGAAGAGAATTTCTCACATTTTTATTTTACAATATTAAAAGAATATTTCACCATGTTTTATGTGGATGTCCAGTCAGTGTTGATGCTAAATGTAGTTAATTGAAACAATAAATTCCTCAGTGCTGCTCTGTTGACAGAGAAAGCTGAGTCCTTCTGCGGTAAAATCAGTTGACCTTCCCGCACCAGTGATATCACAGTGATGTCGTTGGTGTTACGGAAGAAGCACGGGCTGGCTCAGCTTGGATTTTTAGCGTCCGCCTCTGGGTAGCCAGGGCACATGCTAGATGAGTATTTTTGTCACCTAACACTGTGTTTTGGGAAACAAAGTAATAGCTATAGGCTAGAGCGGCCGGCACTCAGTCAGCTTTCTTGGTCAGTAAAGCAGGACAGAGAAATGTATTGCCTAAATGGACTACATTTACCATCAACACTGACTGGATATCCACATAAGACCTGGCAAAATGTCCCTTTAACCAAAATGATGGAATCATTTTTATCTCCTTACACTAGTTTATTAAAAAAAAATAGATGAAAATTCAAACCATTTTTTAAATTTAACAAAATATTTTGCTAATAATCGATTATTATATTAATGGTCAACTATTTTGATAATCAATTAATCAGTTTGAGCAATTTTTAAAGAAAGAAAGTCAAATTTCTCTGACTCCAGCTTCTTAAATGTGAATATTTTCTGTGTTTTTTTTGCTCCTCTGTGGCAGTAAACTGAATATCTTTGGGTTGTGAGCAAAACAAGACATTTGAGGACGTCATCTTAGGGTTTGGGATACACTGATCAAACAATTTTTGTACATTTTACAACTATTAATCAATTAGTTGAGAAAATAATTGACAGACCCAATAGTTGCAGCCCTAATCACTAGAAAGAAAAGTAAAGAAAAGAAGCTAAATGGATGCACAAGAAGAAGAACTTACTTGCATAAATATGACCAATCATTTGAATTCTGATTGATTAAAGGAGTACAAAAGGGAGCACTGAACTGCAGTAAAGATATTGTTACTAAATCTCGAAACAAGATTTTTTTTAGAACTGTATTTCAAGTGTTGTACTATACCTCTGTGTTTTCACAGCAGGGGGCACATTAATGAATCTTATAATTTAAGAGCGAGAGGAAGACAAAAAATAAACAAACAAAAACTAGTCTCACGTGTCTCCCTCCTGCCTTTTCCTCAGCTCCAGTCGTTCTACAAAGCTGACAGTGGACATGGGCTCTCTGCAGTCAGTGTGTGCTGCATCAGGCCACTGTGGACAACCAGCACCCACCATTACCACCACCAACACCACCATCACCACCACTACCAACAACAACAGCAGCAAGAACAACTGCCCCTCCTACAGCCACCCGTCTACATCTTATTACATGTCAATGGATGATGAACATGGTGGAACACTGACAGCTGAGGAGGCCACCCAGTATCTGGAGCTCAGTCCTAAACCTGAGAGATGCAGGTACAGATACAGAGAAGAATTAATGAAAAGATCTTACATCAGTCAGTATTGTGCAGACATTAATACAACTATTTGTTCTACGCCTTCCCTCTCCTCAACAGTATCCTGCCTGAGCAGCGTCCCTCCTTGCCCCACCCCTTCTCCTCCGGTCTGGGCTACATCTGCGGGCCGGTCCGCTCCGCTCAGCTGGAGGACGACACCGCCACCGACGAGCCCGAGGCCCCGCCCATCGGCCTGCGACGCGCCCGCCTCCAGAGCACGCCTTCCTCCTGCTACAGCGAGTGGGACAGCTCGCTGTGGAACACCTGGAGCTCGATCATGGACGGCAACATGGCGAGCGCGCGCACCAGCCTCATCAGCTCGGTGGACAGCTGCTACACCAACGACAGCACCAGCTTTGCCCGCCTGCTGGCCGTGGCAGCAGAGAGCATGAGCGGAGCCTCTCTGTCAGGTAAGCAGAGGAGGGACCTGACCGATGCTTATGGAAAAAAGAAAAGGGAAATAAGATTTGAAAATAAAAACAAAAAAATCTTGTGACAATGTGCTGGTGGTTAACTTAGAGTAAACAAGTTTCAGCTCTTGTTTTGTCGCTGCATCGTTGTACACAGAGCAGTGTAACAGGCTGTAAACTTTACAAACCAAGTCTAAAAATCAGCACAAAACTAACTGTGACGGAGGCAGAAAGGAGTGACAGAAACGGAGCACAGAGGACACACGGCTGTGGTTGATACGTTGTCAGGTTCAGGGAGGTGGAGAAAGAGTCTGCAACCATATTTATAGCTGATTTAAGAGCATCTCTGCCAGTAAAAGAAAAAAAAATATCCCCATGATAAGTCATAAGTATGACATTAAAGTCATAATTTGTATCAGGATTTGTCCTTTTGACTTTTATCTCATAATTTTTAATTTTTATCTCAAAATGATGACTTTTTATGATAATTTTTCTTTTGTATCTCTTAATTATGATGTGTTATATGTTTTAGAATTGTGACTTTATCTCCTAATTTCAACTTTATCATTTTGACTTTTAATCTCTGAAGTTTTTTTATGAGTTGTCTTAGAATTTATGGGGATTTTTTTTTTCTTTTACCGGTGGACAGGGGCTTCTGTGGTACCCAGTATGTTTAAGAGATGCTGGTTTGTTTACAAAATATTATCATATGTGTATAAGTAACATTATATCAATATTTCATTTTTCTTTTTTTTAAATATCACAGTTATCGTCAGTACTTGTGTATTGAACAGTTTAGTGTGGTGCTCAACTGAAGAAAATCGGAACAAATCAAATCTTTGTCACAGCCAAATCTGATTCAAGTGACAAAACTCTTGACAAAATACAGCCCTAATACACAGCATCACAAGTAACCACATATTAAGCTTATATAAGCAGTTATGTAGTTATGAGAAAAATCAACAGGCTCTCTCTTCTGTTTAAGGAAACCACACTTTGAATAAAGAAGGCTGCACAGACACTGGAAATTAAGTCATTTAACTTTTTAAACTCATTTTCAGTTCTTATTTATAAAAGGGACTAAAAAAATAGTGGAGAACAGTAATACTGTATCATTTATTCAGTACATTAATAGGAGTGGTTAGTTTACTTACTCTTTGTGCAGAGATGTTTGACAGTGGAATGTCCCACTCCTCTGCGTAGGAGTTGGACTGAATGGCCAAATACAAGTTTTCTGAGGACTGACTTGACAATCTCAAATATAAAGCCTAGCTGGCTCAGGATTCCAAATGGGAAAATAAGACTAGATGGAAACTTGGTGTAAAATCACCAACATGTCTGACATAGGGGAGGCAGCAATTGTACATCATATACAAGAACAAAAATATGGTCTGAAAACTCTACAGAGAAGTTGGTCTATCTGAGTCAAGTATGGAAGTTTGAAATTGCAAATGTGTCAGAACTGTGTACCAGTGGCTCAAGGATCCTGGCCTGTTGTATTTATTGCATTCGTCCACTAGAGGGGGCCCTCTGTCTATGAATGATCCCAGCTGGTGACATGCAGCCCCGTAGGCAGACTAATGTCATACAACTAATATGTCCAACAGAACCACCAAACTCAGGACAAAAGTTAGCTCTTATAGTGTTCTTATAATTTTGATGATTTAGGTTGAAGGTTTGATTCTAAATCAGTATAAAGAAGCATGCACCAGCGTGTGTGTGTGTGTGTGTGTGTGTGTGTGTGTGTGTGTGTGTGTCTGTGCTCGCATGTGCTCACACATGTCTGAGAAGGTTTCCCATCGGTGCACGTCAATAGTTCTGCATGTGTCCGTTGGTATAAAAGACAAAGACGTGCAGTGCAATATCTAAGGTGGCACCAGGCAATTACTTAGGACCTTTCAGCAAATTGAACCTCCAGATGAGTCATCCTTCCCCCCCTGAGTCCCCTCATCAGTCACTCTGCTCTCCCTCTGCAGGGCAGGCACCGTTCAGCCTTATTCCATTTGCCAAACTCTCACTTTTGGCTGTTTTCTGCCTCGGATATTTTTCACACATACAGCAGTGCAGTGTGAGCAAAAACCTCTCAGTGTGTTTTTCTCCCCCAAGTGTTGATAATGCAGCATTTTCACGATGGCTGATGTTAAACTTTAATATCATGAGTCCAAAGCCTCAAATCAGATTAAAGTTCTTACCCGCTATTAGCAAAGTTGCTGACCCAGAGCTGTGGTCACTGTGCATCCTGAAAGGGATAGTTCAAAGCTATTAAAGTGTGGTTGTATGAGGTACTTATCAATAGTCAGTGTATTACCTACAGTAGATAGCACTCTGCACGAGTAGTGGTATAGGAAGCTAAGCAATGTCCTGCTGAGGACGGGGTCAGCCTAAAAAATCAATATCAGTTTAAGTGTACGCTGTATTTAGATTATTTTCACTGCTTTACCTTGCTGTCAGACAGACTTTTCAGATGGGAAACTGCTGTACATAAGCCAAATATCGCTCTCTCCAAAGCCACCAGACTCCATTGGCAAAAACAGTCATTTTACCTCACAGAACACACATCAGAGTTGCTGGTCTACAGCTGCCTTGATCAATTAGTTTCTTCTTTCTGTCATATTGTGTGACTTTGGTGAATCAAAACTAACATGTTAAAACACAGAAGTCACACAGTAACACAAACACACTTAAAGATTGAGGCAGCAGTTGACGAGAACAATTCCTGAGGTAAAATTACTGTTTCTGTCAGTGGAGTTTGGTTGTTTTGGGGCGTGCACTTACAGTAAACTGATATTTTTCACTTGTCTAAAATCTGTTTTGCTGCTGACCCTGTCCACAGCAGCACATTGATTATCTTCCTAAATCGGTACTGCTGCAGTTCCTCCAAACTGCAGGCGTACCAACCGCCATCTACTGTAGGTAATACAGTGACTATGAATAAGTACCTCATACAACCCCACTTCAAAAAATTTGAACCATCCCTTTAAAATTTAATAGTGTGAGTCGAAAGCCTCAGATCAGATGAAACTCCTTACCCGCTAATGGCGAACTTGCTGACCCACAAGCTGTGGTCACTTTTCATCTTTAAGATTTAAAGAATCATATGCATCAAATCAGGAAGTAGGACTTTCATCTAATGTGACTACATATTAAGTGGACTTTAACATGAGTGGACCTGAAGGCAGACATTTCATCTGGATCTGTACAAAATACTCTCTTAATATTCTTATTTAATACAAGTTTAGTTGTCAGCAGTGTTAATTTTGCCAAGAATTTTTAATCTAGTTTTAGTCTTATTCACTTACTAAAGATTAGAGTTTGTTTAAAGTCACATTTTGGTCTCCTTTTGGTTCTGATTTGTTGTAGTCAAGATTCAGTCAGTGGAAAACTTTGAATCTCAGTCAGATTTTGCTCTGACAGTTTTATGACTTTGTTGTGGATTGTGCTGAAGGATATTACTCCTGGCTCTAAAAATTCCAATGAGAAGTAAACAGACCTTGGACTGTGTGTTCAGTCATCTGGGCTGAGACTGTGTTACTGACTTACTGTAATTCTTTCATGTCATACAAAAATGCGTGCCTCAAGTTTGTTGGAAAAAGTGCCGGGATACACCATCACATACACACATACACACACTATTTTTAGCCTGTTGCTCCAGAAGTGCATAGTTTTAACCCAAACCATGATCCTTTCCTAACCAGGTGTTTGTTTGTACCTAAACCTGATCAGACCTTAACCACAGTGTTGTCACACCAGATATTAGGGGCAAAAGACAAAAGAAGTAGTCTAATCAGGACGCATAACCATAAATGATGACAGTGCATCAGTATTAGTTACAGTATAAGACACTGATACTGTTTATCACTTGACAAAACAGACTTTTTTATACTGTATATTACTGAGGTCTGCTGAATTCTGCATCATGTTTCACTCAGCAGAACTCCAATTTAATAAAGCAACCAGAGCTGCGATGATTAATTCATTATTAATCAATTATTAAATTAATCAGCAACTATTCTGATAACCAGTTAATCAGTTTGAGTCATGTGTTCAAGGGAAAAAAAAGTTAGAATTCTCTGACTCCAGCTTCTCAAATGTGAATATTTTCTGGTTTCTTTACTCGTTTATGAGTTTGGGAAACACTGATTGACAATTTTCACCATTTTCTGACATTTTATAGGCCAACTGTTATCCTTAATCGAGAAAATAATTGACCAATTAATCTACTATGAAAATAATCATTAGTTGCTGCCCTAAAAGCAGCAGTTATAAAAATGTGTAAACTGCAGCAGGTAGCAGGCAGCATCATCCTGGGAAAATCATTATTCACTATATATGGCAATAAAATTGGTAAGTTAAATGTTTGCCAAATGAATTAGCATCTTTATGAGTCGTAAGAAATAATAAATAATTTTGTCACAGGAGTAGATGTTTATCACGAGCTCGGCTCCATTAATCTTTTTTTGTACTACGTTAACAGAGCAAGGTGACTCACCCTGAATACACACAGAAGTTTGAGCTACGCTAACAGAATTAAAATATATATTAAAGCTGCAAGCAGCGTTGAACGGGCCCTCGCACCCCCACGCAACTCGGGGTGCTGGCAACTCTGGGTGCTGCGACCACAGCCCCTGCATCCTTCGGGACCTGCTGCGGCCACGAACTTGTGGCCAGAGGCCAACCGGTAGACAAGGTGCTGAATTTTCACCCACTTTGGACACTCTAGGAAGCAACCCGGTGTTACTTGCTGTCTCCACTAGGTGGCGCTATGCCTATGACTTATGAGCGTCATGCAGACATGTTCAGGCTGGGACTTTTATCCTACATGTGAAGTTTGGAGCAGATTTGAGCATTTAATCTCATGTTATAGCAATTTCGTGTTTCATGGCGAGACATCAAAAGTCGACACCATGCCACACCCACACCATTCAATGCTGACCAATTCTTGTAATAACTTTTAATCACACACTTGTCTATATGTTACAAACGAGTTTTGAAATAAATTTGATCAGTTGTGGAGGAGGAGTTTGTTTAGCCACGCCCACTTATGAAATTAATATCATATGCTCAGGGCGGGACCAGTGACAAACATATTAAGA
>JAJHUR010102681.1:0-14491 GCA_027495735.1 Lutjanus campechanus
CAGCTCTTGGTCAGGCCTCGGGCCTGCAGGAAGGGACAGTCATCACACAGCTCCACACACTGGCCGGTGAAGTTGTCTCCTTCGAACAGCTCCATCCTGTAGTGCTCTCCATGCTGGGGGAAGATAATGACATGCGCTTTCGCTGAGTCATAGCAGCAATGTTCACCTCACAATGCAAAGGGCCAAGGCCTCTGCCTTCATGTCTTTGTATGCCTTTATGTAGCAGGGACTGTGTTGGCTGCACAGACACTTACATAGAAACAGAACACTAGAAATCTAAAGGTTAAATATATGAATCACAATATGTATAGCTCGCAGTCTATAGCTTATCTGAAAGTGCACTCAATGTGGGATTTTCTTTTAGATGATGGTGTCAACATGTGATGTGAAAACATGCAAGTTGCCAAAATGCCTCTATGCTACAAGACTAAGACCAGTTCTAAGTATTACTTTAAACTTTAAATTTAAATTAATAAATTACTCTGACTTTGATTCTCTCTCAACCCAACCAGTAGGGCCACCCTGAGCCCAATTCTGCTCAGGGTTTCTGCCTCTTAAAAAGGAGATTTTCTGCATGACTCTTGCCAAGCACTTGATCGTGTTGAAAATCACCGGATCTCTGTAAATAATATTATTGGAGCCTGATCGATATATTTGTTGGCCGATATTAACAGTCCAATAATGGCCTGTCAAAGCTATGTCAGTCTATTCACTGTAAAAAAAAAAATAAAAAAAATAAAAAGTTGAGAAAACTCCTATTTTCAAGGCAGCTGCCTTTGCTAGATTTTGAGTTTTGAATCAATCTCACACTCTTAAGTTTTAAAATAAACTAAACAATGTTTTGCCCAACTCAAAGGCTTTGAAAAACTTTTACCAGCTAATAATCTTTTGTTGAGATGATTTACTTTTCTTCCAGGTAAACTTGAAAGTTTGAGTTTTAGAAACCTTCCAAAAATTGCTCACAGTGAGCTGTAAACACGATTTGTCATTATTTGGGTGCTTGAAAATTAAATGGTTGCAAAGTGCAAAGATTCAAGTTTATATGAAGAAGAGAAGTAAATTATTTCAACAAAACATCAATAGTTGGTAAATAGTTGGGCACAAAATTCAAGAATCTGTGTTGGCTTGAAATGTTGATTTAAAAGATTTTTTTTTTTTACAGAACCTAATAAGATTGTTTTTATTAGTTTATTTTAATTTTATTGGCAACATTTTTTGTATATTGATCCTTTGTTCAAGTTTAATATCGATATTCATATTATTTAATTTTATTCTATTTGTGGTTTTTAGTTATTCATAATATAAATAAAATACCTGTGAAAGTTTACTGATTCAGTGCCCTGATGTCAATTACAATAAAGTTTGTTGTAAAACTAAAACTAAAAAAATATTCTGCCTCCATTGCAGAACTTAATCTTTATCTTTGTTTGATAACCAAATTTCAGGGATCATTGCAAAACTGGCTGATAAACCAATATTGTTTTGTTTTTGTTTTTTTAATATCAGCATCAGCTCCAAATATCCAGTATCGGTTGGGCCCTAAGTATTATAAAGAGTACGGTCCAGACCTGCTGTATATTAAAGTGCCCGCAGATAACTTATGTTATGATTTGGTGCTTTATAAACTGACTTGACTCAAGGTATTTCAGAAAAACAGATGTGCACAAAAGAGGCCACACATATGCCAGCCAGTCTGCCAGGCTTTTTTTTTTAAACAACCAAATATTTGTCTGTCCCTGGGGTGTCTCTCTCTTTCTCTCTCTCTCTCTCTCTCACACACACACACACACTCCTACCATCCTGATTGGCCTGCAGGAGCCCATGTGATCGTTATGGGCATTCCAGCGCTGGAATTCAGGGTACTCTCCGTGCTCCAGAATGTACTGCTGGCCCTTGAAGTCTGGATGGTCGAAGCAGATGAAGGCGCCGCTCTCCACACGGACAGAGTTGACCCTGTTCATGAAGCCGCGGTCCTGGAAGTTGTCACAGTCGCTGCAGATCTCCAGCTTCCTCCCAGTGAAACATTTTCCCTCATAGAACACGATCTGTTGTGAACAGTTAAATATATTTTTTTTCCTAACAGATTCTTACACTGAAAATGACTGAAATGGAAAAAAATATTGTGTTAAAGTGCCATTACACAGTGTTAAAGTAATCTGATTGTTTGTGATTGTTTGTGACACACATGTACAAGTTTGGGAAGCTCCTGGTGTGGCTGCATCACACTCCCTTGTTGTGGTACTCACCTTTCCTGAGTACTGAGACATTTTCCACTGTTTGCTGTTCCAAAACTAGTCTCACAGTATAGGAGTGGAAAAATTTGGACACGCAGATATATATGGCCAACAGAGACCGTGGTGGTATCGCGAGGCCGGGGCAACAAAAGCACAACAATGGGGGGTTTAGACATTTTGCCTCATGGACAGTTTCCCTTACATGTGCCAGTGCTGATATTGGAGTTTGGCTCTGGAGGGCGAAACAATAGGTGGAGAGATTTTGCTTTGATTGGGCTTTGGGAGTGATGTTGCACCGAGTCCGGGGCTGCAGAGTAATATTTGGGTTGTGTCCAGATGGGGAGGAAAACAAACAGAGAGGGAAAGTTAAAGCAGAGGTGAAAGGACTGACCAGTTGGGTGACTAACTGGGGAAATGTAGAAACAATGAGGTGTGGTCCCAGTCCACTATCACACCATTTAATCATGCCTGAGTTTTGGTGGCAGCAGCATGAGCAGAGCAGCCCAGATCTCGCACTCCAGAGCAAATTTCCCTCCAGCTTTTCTTTTCCAGCGTCTCTCCGTTGTTGTTTCTCTGGTGCTGATCCTGAATTTGGGAGGAGACTCTCAGTCACAACATCAAAGATCTCAATTTTAACGTTACACAGTTGAAGCAGGATACAAAACAGATAAAACCTGTTTTTCATGAACCGAATGACTTCAGCTGCCCCCTCTCCTCTCTCAATCTACAGTAGCAGAGGTAACACAGACAATTTGAAATGATTTATTGCACTTGAGTGGGTTTTTATAGATTAAAAAGTAAAGCCGGCTTTGGCTTTCACATTCAGTCATTCAGAGCCATAAGTGCTGAAAAACATTTGTCTCTGGTGTGTAGATTTAAAGATAGCATGGATTTTTGTACCTTGTAAATAGATGGCAGTCCATTTGGTCACCAATTGGCCTCTTTGTGAGACGTGGGTTTTTAAAATGAATTGCTAATATTTTTTGTAAAGCATTCACAGCTGTATTTTTCAGACAGTCATTCACATATTGTATATGCATTCTGAATTTGACTTAAAGGTCCAGTGTGTAGGATTTATAGGGATCTATTGGCAGAATTTGTCAGAAGTGGAATATTATTATACATATAATATTATTTAGTATCTTTTCATTAGTGTATAATCACCTCAAAATAAGAATTGCTGGGTTCCTGTTACCTTAAAATGAGGCATTTACATCTAGGCTGTATCTAGTCTAGAGTCTAGAGGCCATGTTGCACTGTCATGTTTCTACAGTAGACCAGAACAGACAAACCAAACACTGGCTCTAAAGAGGACTTTTTGCATTTTTCGCAAATTTTGTGGCCTACATAGTTGAAAGGGGAGGACTACAATCTGCAAGATCACCACCAGATGGCACTAAATCCACTGGTGGACTCAAAGGGGGTTTGAGTTACTGGGTTTAGTGGTGATGCTCCCAACACCTGAGGTGGTCACTCTCAAGATAGGTTGACTAGACATAAGTTGCGTCTCCTGTTTTGGTTGTCCAACTCATCTAATCTGGCACTGACGCTCTGTCTGGCGGGCACCATTTTCTGTATGCACTCAGTGCTGTCCTCCATGTTACTTATTCAGTTTTCTGTCTTGGACAGCCTGCTTACAAAGTTGTGAATTTCCTTCTTAATGTCTTGCATAATGGACAAAACTCACTCTTATGTCACACACACCTGATTTTCTTCATTGTTAGCATAGCTTGTGCTCCTGGCTGTAGCATTTTAATTTTAGGTTCTTCAGGCATTTCACCCTGTTTGCCTAGATTTTTTCTGGTTGCTGACCTTCAGTTGGCCATGTACGTTGTCCTCTGTGTCTTCTTTGACACTGTGCATTGCTGTGTACCATAGTTCTCGAGTTTTGAAATGGTAAATACACGATTTGTGCTGGTTACAGTGGGAGCGCATTTTAAAGTGCCCTTCTTGTTTGCCATCCTTTTGGTTCCCCCAAGTGTTAAGTCAATCGGATGAAGTTTCTTGAAATATGCGAAGGACAGACATAAACACACACATACAGAGATTCCTTTCCTTTATATTTAGATGCTGCGGCAACAGTGCCACCTATTGGCCAAATGGCATCAAATCTGTTATGGTCACTCAGACATCATGTACACGTCCACCAAATGTGTTTGCAATATAGTGTTCAGCACATATGTCATTTTTTTTATAATACAAGCCCTGTCCAGAGAATTTTAGCAAACTTTGTGGGCCAGCTATAGCAAAATTGTGAAAGATATCAAAAATATGTGAAAGTAACTTTCCCCTGCTTGGTCCAGAGATGTTCTGCGCAACCATCTGGCCGAAGTACATCAAACTGAATACTGTCCTCCCTTGGGTGCTCAGCATTACACCTGCGAAGTGTGAAGTCAATCAGATGAATGGTATGCAGGGGACAGTCATACACACAAATATACATACAGAGATTCTTTCATTTTTAGTAAGATGATGCTGCTACAGAGACACCTATTGGCCTGCATATCTAAACATGTCCACCAAATTCGGTTGCAGTAGAACAAAGTGTTAAGGATTTTTGTAAAAAGCCCTGCCCACAACCTTTGAGCAAACTCTGAGGACCAACTACAGCAGAACTGTGTGGAATATCAAAACTCTGAAAAAGTAACTTTTTCCGTCTGGGTCCAGAGATTTTCTGCACCAAATTTGATGGTGATTACACAAAATTTGTAGGAGTAGAGACATCTAGATGCCAATGGGCGTGGCTTCAATGATAAATTCATCTTTTTCTGAGACTTGCAGTTCAAAAACTCCAGGCCAAACTGTAAAGTTCATTGTTACAGCACCACCATCTGGCCAAACTGTACCAAAGTTAACACTGCACTCACTTAGGTCCTTGGCAACACATCCAACATCCATCCAACACCCACATCCAGCCAGTGTCGACTGGATAAACAATTGTCAAGAAAATCAAAGGTAGGGTAGTCTACAGAGATCCCTTCCTTTATGGTTAGATATTAAGCGCAGGTTCAAGTCAATCCAGACTTTATGCTTTGTATTGAGTCAATTCCCGTCTGCTGCCTTTGTTGTTTTAAGAGCACTGAGCCAAAGTTATGACACCTCATCTTGGCCAGACATGATCCACCTAAAGCAAACACACTGTACCTTTGACTAACATCCTCTTGTCCTCTCAAGGTACAAATCCAACTAATAGAAATCTTTATTTGAGTCTGTGACAAATGCAGACATGAATATTTGCAGAGGTCTCATAAATTATATACAGAAGTGAACAAAGGGTGGGCAGCTCTTGCATAATGCAGGAATCTGAGCATTGGGAAACTGTGACCCCTGAACACAGTGTACTCAGGGTGAGTGAGGCGCTAAGTATATAGACTTAACAGAGATACACCACTTAATGGGACGTTACCATGACAGGACAAAGCATGAATGGGTATAAAAAGAGGGAAAGTCGATGACTACGTCTCAGTCAGTCCTAGAAACCAAGATAGACAGGTCGGCGAGGTATGTAAACAGAAATTATGCTTTTCTTTTCTTATTTAGTGTATTTAACCTTCAATTGTTTTTGAAATGTTTAATAACAATATAAAATCAATATTAGCTAGACATTTTTTGCCATAAGTAACGTGCTCATATACCTGTTTTTGCTCAGACTTTTAATAATTTAGACTAAATATTTTAAATCAGTTCCTAAAAATAACGATAACCATCTTTAAACAATACTATACTCAGTGGAAGAAATGTCATGAAATCTTGTGTATTGAAAGTATTGTACATACTGTATTATCAGTTGTGTGCTTTATCTTTCTTAGGCTGCAGTACTGAACAGAACAATGAAGTTGTTGGTCTTGGCTATAGCTGTCGCCCTGCTGTTTACAGCTGGTGAGTCTGTCACTGATTCTCCACTGAATAAACAAAACCTCAGCTGCTGTGCAACAGGGACGTCTGTCATTTCTTTTAGTTTTCACTGTCCAGGAACATAGTCTCAGCAGACGTGTCAGACACTTTTGCAAAAGATTGTAGTGTACAGAAGTGAGTGGAGGAAAAACATTCTGGTCATTCATTTTAATTAGTCTGATCTAAATTGTTATCTCTCCTGTGTTTATCATTTGAGAACAGGCTTTAAAAAAGGGGGTTGCCAGGACAATCTTTTTAAGTTTCACCTATAAAATATTTTTTTTAAAGAAAATATATTATTATATATTTTTTTCATCTGTGAAACAGGTGGAAAACAGTGTCACCAGGATCAAGGTTTTTTTTTGTCCTATTGAGAACATGGGGTAGTTGTGCAACCTCTGGTGGCTGAAATTAGTATTACAACAACAAACACTTAAAAAAAAATCTGAAAAAATTCTGAAAAAATGCTTAAAGTAACTTTAAATAATGATCCTGGCAAAACTTTTTTCACTTAGCTAAACTCCACCTGTTTCACAGTTGAAAAACTTAAATGTAATATAAACATGTAACATTTCCCCACTAAAAGGTCTAAAATTGCTGTTTTATTTTGTTGAGTTGTGTACTTACCTTCCTAAATGTTTCCAACAATGTTCAAACGCAAAGAAAACCATAATTTATTCTAGGCAACAGTATGTTTCCTGCTAGCTTGTGCTACCTAGCTGCTAGATGCTATATCTTCTGGGAAAAGATGGAACACACCAATGAGTGAGGAAGGAAGTCAGTGAACATGACTCGGTGTATCGTAATTAAAACTTTAGTATTACTTTGTATACATTTTGCTGTTTTTTCTTGTCAGGTGAAGCCCTGGACTGCCACCGGTGTGTCTCTAGACAGGCTGGAGGAGAATGTGAGCTCACTGTAGAGACCTGCAAACCAGGGAAGGACGCCTGTGCTGCCGCCATGTTCCTCAGACCTCCACGTGAGTTCCTCAACATACTCAAACTTTTCTATCATAAACAAATACATGGACCCAAGAATGCAAGTACAAAAACCACAATAAAATATAAAAATTTACTTTTCTGTAAATTGAAGACAAGTTAAGGGAGAGAAGAAACTGAAGAAATACATTTGCACACTGTACCGTGGCATTATGGGACTGTAGGCATCAGTGGTGATGGACATTAAAAGTTTTAAAGATGCTATATGTAAGAATTTTAGTTGAAACATTAAATAATTAACTGAAACTATCAAATGAATGTGAAGAAATGACTGTTCTGACATTCTGTCAAAGACATCTATCTGTTGTGTTCCAGAAATATCTATTGATGTTAGCATGCTAACAAGCTAGCTCCTGTCTTGTAATACTATACTATACTATACTATACTATACTACTAATAATAACACTTTATACCTCAAAAGGCGATAACAAGTCACTGACATGTCTGCCCCAACAACACTGAGATGGTTTTCTTGCCAGATTTGGCTCCTGGCGTCTTCATAGACAGGCAGAGTCAGCTAATAGGACCACGAGCTGCAGGTCTAACTGAACAAACTAGCTAATGGCAGCTTCATTTTCTGGTGATATGCTTCCCCCTATGTCTGTGGAGTGTGAATTTAACAGGTGCCCAATTCCTACATATAGCTCATTTAAATGTTCATCAGTATAAACAGAGGAAATTCTTTAAGACATCTTGCTAAATAGTATAAGGGAAATGTGAAATGGCTGTGAATCATATATGTTAAAATACACTCTCTACCACAGTGAGGTGCTTCTCACATAATAAACTGCATGTTTTCTTGTTCAAAGCACACTTTTACCTTTTTTTTTTCTTTCTCAGATGCCCAGTACCAGAAATGCATGGCTCTGACAGACTGCGAAGATCTGAAGATGAACGCCTTTATCAATATGAAGTGCTGTACCGAAGACATGTGCAACACTTTTGACAACTGAATATAAAAATCTATAATTCCAGATTGCGGTTGCTGCAGGCAGCTCCCAGGTGTGAACACATTTGTGAATACAAATACTTCTTAGAAAAACTAAATTTGGACTGTCAAATATTTCCCTTGAATACAGAAGTCAAAAATGAAAAGTTGAAAATAAAAAAGAGCAAATGCCTGTTTCCCCTTCGTATGTCTAAAATCTTTTCTGGAGTTTTCTTATTTTAATTTTTGTGATATTTTCTCAAGAAAAGAAAAAGGTGCTCACATAACATTCAGCTCATTCATACTTAGACACCCATCAAAGATGGAGAAAAGCAGATCACACCAGTTCAAAGCTTTGCATTGTCTGATTTCTTGTCTCTATAACATTAAATATACACTGTATATACAGCTATTATAGAGTTATTATTATATATTATAGAATATTAACATATTTGGTGCACTTAAGTATCGACATCACTTTTTTCTAACAGAGCCTTGCCCACTTTAAACCAGTGAGAAGGGCACAAAGAAAAAAAAGAGAAATTCTTCATGTGAAAAGACCCAAATTATTTTAAATTGAGAAGAAAATTATACATTCTTGCTTCCAAACAAGGTAAAAAACAGTCCATTTATGACTATCGTGATCAAAACCTGGAAACAAAACAAAGCCTTTCCCCTGAAGTGGGTAAGAAGAACATATTTCATCGCTGATCTGCTCAAGGCTGAAAAATAATATATATATATTCTATACCTCTCAGGTCATCTGCTAGTGACAGACAACATGGAAAAGCAGCATTTAGTTATTATACCACAGATGTGTAGCAAAGAGTCCAAAAATACAAGATTCTGATGTCCTCCATTGCTTTGTACTGATTCTCAAAAAACGAAGTCATTATCCACTCTGCACTAGCATCCTGCTCAATTAATTCGATTCCTTTCAATTTATGTATCTACTGTATTTATTACCATTTTTTATCTCCTCTGTGAAGCTATTCGGAATGTCTTTGAGCCGTGCTCAATAAATAAATGAAGTCACCCTTCCTCCTGGGTGACAAACGTCTCAATCATCCCCCGAAGTAATAATAATCCACACTCACAGCCGGGCGCTTTACATAACCACTTTTTGCTTTAATGATTACAATCAAAAACATTTGTACAACATTTTCAACATTAGAAAATGGATGCAGATTTATTTGGCTGACAAAAACCGCTATGAAAACAAACTGAGGAACAGAGAAGTGGGTACTGCGTGGAGATGAAGTAGAAAAAGAGCTGTATATTGGAGGGACCAGACAGCCGGTGATGTATCAGAAGAAACGCCCTTGTTTACTTATCCATTTTCAGAGCGTGCGCATGGCAGACATGACATTTCTCTTATCTCGTGTTATTTAAACAGAGTAGGGCTCATAGCCTATATGGGTGCTGCATAATGAGAAGCTAAGATGCATCAAGCCACTACTATCTCTGGCCTTAGTTACGGTTGTCGTCTTTACCAAGCACGGGGAAACATTTTTTCTGATACACCCAAATGATGTTCTGTGTTTTGCATCAGTGCTGAGCACAGAGATGGAGGAGGAGGAGGGGTGGATTGTGGGAAATATAAGACAAGGGAACCACCACTCATCCATTTTTTTTATCAAACACACAAAGAAAAATGAGGATGACCAAAGGGAATAGGAAATACTGATAAATAACAGTGGAATCAGAGCCATAAATAGACAGTATTGGATATTTAGGACCCTGGAGGGGTGGAGTCAGCTGAGGTGGAGGAGAACTGGCAGCTAGCCTTCAAGTAACGGGATATCCCAGTGCAGTGTCCTGTGTGTTGATTGGGCGGCGTCTATCGTTTCTCCGACCTACTTTAGGCGAAACCACGCCCACTTCTGTGTGATGAAAGCCCCAACAGCGGCGATCTACGCTCGACTCAAACTGTTAACTCACGGTCCTGCAGAATTCCCATTACTCAACACCAGACACAGACACTCCTACATATAAGGGCTTCAAAAGGGTTCTTCCTGATGGGCTGAGGTTCTACCCAGAACCATTTGCTTTTTATTTTGAATGAATTTAATTTATTTTTTATAAGAAAGAGTTCTTCGAGGGTTGTTGAAATCTTTCCCATTCATCAAGGTTCATCAAAGATTCAAAGATTCATCAAGGGTTCTTTGTACCATAATATAAAAGGATTCTCAGCAGAACCCCCGGGTGGGTTCTAGACGAAACCCCTGGTATATAAAAGGATTCCCAGCAGAACCCCATGGGTGGGTTCTAGACGAAACCCCTGGTATATAAAAGGATTCCCAGCAGAACCCCCTGGGTGGGTTCTAGACGAAACCCCCAGTATATAAAAGGATTCTCAGTAGAACCCCCTGGGTGGGTTCTAGATGAAGCCCTTGGTATATATAAAAGGGTTCTCTGTAGAAGCCCCTGGATGGATTCTAATGAAAACCTTGGAATATAAAACGGTTCTCGGTAGAACCCCCTACATGGGTTCTAGATAAAAACCTTTGGAATATAAAAGGGTTCTCAGTAGAACCCTTCCACCTTCTAAGGGTGGAAGAACCCACCCTCCAGAGAGAGTTCTGGGTAGAACCATTACATCATAGAAGGGTTCTCTGTAGAACCTGTCATAGGGGGTTCTGGTTGAAATCTTTCATTGAATCCTTTTTTCCACCAAAGCTCTGGTTCTGGAACCAGTTCCGTTCAAAATCCTTGGAACCTTGGTGCTATCTAGTGAACCAGCCTGTGGTTCCACCAGTTTTCAGGGGAACCATTGTAATTAAGGATGTCACCAAGAGAGAGTGCTGCACAATGCACAAAAACCTGTAGAAAATGACACATCCACTTTGGTTCCCAAGGAAAAAAGACAATTTTTTGGCTGAGAACCAACTTTTCAGGTTCCTAAAAAGTTTGTTTTTGGTGGAAATTCTCAGAATGGTTCAAAATTAGGTGCTTGAACTGATATGGAGCCAGTTCTATTTTGGTGGAAAAGGCCTAAGAGAGCATTCTGGGTGGAACCATTACACAATAGGACTCTTTGTAGAACCTGTCACAGGTGGTTCTGGGTGAAAATTTTCACAGATAGTTCTGGGTATAACCCTTTATGTTGGGTTCTTGGTAGAACTCTCTGAAAGGCTTCCAAGTGGAAACTTTATAAAAGGTTCTACCAGGAGCCACAAAGGGTTCTCCTATGAGGACAAAGTGAACAACCCTTTCTGGCTCTAGCTAGAACTTTAATTTGTAAGAGTGCACTGAACAAACAGTCAGGGAATGGCAGCTAGCTAGCTAATTCTTCTTGTATCTTAATTCTGTGGTCTGATAAATGGTCAATTCATAAAATTCAGTTCCCGGTTTCCACGGGAACGCTGCCGTTGAGGCTTTCGTCATGCGGAAGCGTGCTAAAACGGGCTGGATAAACAATAGATGCGATTGGGCGGCTCTACATCATGGAGCAGGACGTTTTTCCTGGCTGCACGCCGCCGTCCATCTTCTCTGCCTCCAGGATCATCCTCCGGAAAACCTCCACGGCCGTCTGAGAGAGAGAGACACGCACACAGACACAGACACACAGTGAGGACACTGTCACATGTCTCAGTCACACCACTTTGAATTTTCCAGCAGCACACACTACACCCAGTGGAGCCTCACTGGCTTTTGGCTCAACAGAGGTGGTGTTGTTGTTGTTTGCTAACTTGATTTGAAGCACATAAACAGACTTCCTGACTATGAAACTTTGCCATGTTGGGAAATAAATCCAGCAGAAAATATAAAGAGGGTCTCAAGAATCGATTCCTGCTGCACGTGTTTGTTGTTTACTTTTAACTCATGTTGGACAAGCTTTAGCCTCTTCCTGAATGAAAGTGAAAGAATAAGGGATAGAACATGCTGCATGTTGGAGGTTGTAGTGGAGAAACTTTTAAACAATAGTTAAACATGCATGAACTGATTTTTGGTCACTTGGGGGCAGTGTAACAAGCTGTAAACACAACACTGACATATTATCCTTGAGTTGACATAACATACATGCTAGTAAACAGCTGTATATTTACATATCCAAAAGACACAGGAACATCAGCATTATTTTGGAGTCCTGTGTGACAAATATGAGTCCAATATTCACTCTCGTTTAGCTGTGGTTTGGTCTTCTCGGTCCAGTCAAACAGCTGAAAACAGGTGCCTGTTACAGCTGGAAACAACACAGCTAATGAAAGCTGTGATGATGAACTTTGGATTATCTGAAATGGGGCTGTATGACGTTCTTATGCATAGTCAGTGAATTATCTACAGTAGATGGTTGTCAACGTGCCCCCAGTTTAGAGAAAAAGCAGTGCAGGCTTTGGACAGGCTGGGCAGCAAAATGTATTTTAGACACCCCAAAAAATCAACATCAGTTTAAGTGTATGCTACATTTAGATATTTTCACCACTTTGCCAGCTTTTTCGATGGGAAACCGCTGTTGTATAACTTAAACAACGCTTTCTCCAAACCAACCAAACTTTGGTTGGTTTGCTCTCCCACTGCCTCGATCGTTAGCTTGTCTGTGTTATTCCTTGACTTTGGTGTTTTAAAGGGTTAATTCAGATTCACTTGAGTCACAAATGTTTCCAGAGTTTCGCTTGATACGACACATGCAACCACCAAGGAGGCATTAAACTGTCAGATACGGACGGCACACCCAAAGAAAACATGTTCTTTCACACAGGTGTGGCAATTAGAATCCAGTGCGGGAAAGGCGTACCCTGCCACTGGTGTCATCATCAGGGTTATTTTTTATGTCTTTTGGAAAATTCCCTTCAAATCTACAGAAGATATTTTACAACTGTTCACAGGCTCTTCCCCAGAGTGAACTTTAAATGAGCCCTGTGTCAGATTGATCATACCAAATCTTTGTGACAAATTAATCATCAAGTTCATGCCAGCGACTAATTATTATAGCCTTAAGGTTAAAATGTCATTTGACTTGGGTGTTTTTTTTTAACAGATAGATAAATTGGTCTCATCAAACATAAACAACGTTCTTTGATGCTTAAAATGACCTCTGCGCTCTCGGCTCTTTACCTGGTTCTCTTTAGCTGAGGACTCCATGAAGGCAGCGTTCCAGGATTCAGCTAATGCTTTTCCTTCTTCAGAACTGATTACTCTACAGAAAACACACACGCGCGCACACACACACACACAAGGACAGCAGGCCAGTCAGTTGATCAAGGTAAAAGACATACATTTTAAAGCAAGGCTGAAGTGTCAATCTTTTACTAAGCCACAGAGTTCCTATCCAGGGAAATCTGCTTTTATAAATGCTTCCATTAATAAATCGCAGGGTTACACAAACACACAGACAAGTATAACCTTCTCTTTCATCTTTGAACCAGATATTATGCTCTATATTTCTGTTTGTGTGTCATATGTTTAGTTTTGAATTTTTGCCACAGAAAGCCACAAAATGATAAGAAACAACACAGAAATGATGACTGAAACTGGCAAGTTTTGACCCGTATGTGACCTAATGTACAATTTAGGTGTGTGTTGGGAGGACATACCGCTCCATATGTAGGTCGTTCTTGTTTCCAACGAGCATAATTGGTACTCTGCATTTGAGGGAAACAGCACTTTGTCATTTATACATGATATATTACTGCACATATATCTCTTGGAATGCTTTGGAAAGCAAAAAAAGAAGAAGAAAAAGAAGTACTTACTGAACTTTCCCCACCATGTCCAATAGTTTTTCATGGATAACTTGTACAACTTCAAAGCTGCAAGAAACGAGGGCAAAGTTTCTTCCTCAGCATACATGAACTGAACTCATTGTGCAGAACTCAATAGATATTTGTTTGCTTTTTAAAAGATGAAGTGAAAATATACCTTTTATTAGATGTGACTGAATAGACCAGAATATAACCGTTGATATCTATGGAGTAGGTCTGTGGGAAGATAGAGTACTCATCCTGCAAAGATAAGATAAGATAAGCAAACTAAAATAGAAAAAGTAGTATTAGTAATAACAGTGAGACTAATATTGGCAGTGATATTGAGAATAAAAAAGTTAGACTACAATAGATAATGAATCTACAATTGCACATGATATTTAACATAATATTGCACATGATAATAATAATTAAAAGGTAATACTGTGCATTATATTAAAACATGATGTCAAACGTAATATATAAAAATAATATTGCACATGATAATAAACAGAATATTGCATTTGATAGTAATATATAACACTCATTCTTGAGATTGGGACCAAACTGTATTTTAAGGGTGTTTTAATTTTTACTCTTCAATTATGCTGGGTGAATATATTTTAAAAGATCAAACTCTTGGCTATTAAATCTGGTAATGGGTCAACCTTCTAGTGATTTATTATTTTAATGCTTTAAATCTGATAGCAAGATTATTTAAAGAGTTTGTTTTAAAATAGAAAGTTTAGAAA
>JAJHUR010102682.1:0-10071 GCA_027495735.1 Lutjanus campechanus
TGTAAGTTTGCACGAGTATCAGTGTGACATTTCTGTATTTTTTGGTTCTTTTTAGAGCCCAACTGATGTATCAGTCAGCCTATATTATTTGCCTGATATGCATCGTGATTCTCTCTTGAAAGATTATGAATCAATGCAGAAACACCAATAATCTGAACTTTAAAACTCAATTCTCACCATTATGACCACCAGTAACAAGTTTGTAAGACAGGTCGTACGGTCCTCACTGCTGATCCAATTGGATGGTGAATCGTGATGGACTTAAACGTGTTGTGTTTACGTTCTAAACGAGGCAACTTCTTGAGTTTTGGCGATGATGGCTGAGTGTGAGCAACTGCAGATGAGGGTTTTGAATGCTGTCGTCCATCATGACGGCTGACAGTCATCGACCACTTATCCATCTGCCATCATAACATCATGATTCAAAAGCCTTCTGTATTTGAAGCGGCGTGTCCCCTCATGGAGTTGTTGCCTAAGTTCTGTTTTTGACATGTAGGAGAGAAAATAAAAAGAAGCTGTTGCTGCTGTTCACTGCACCACGTTTGTCTGTTTATTTTCTCATTAAACACAACTACGTTACGGACATGTGGTGCCGAGACAAAGACCCTTTTAAACCAAGCAACAATACCGTCATTAATTGTGATGTTTCACGGTGGACAATTTGGTAGACATCGCGTAACCCCTCTGCAGATGGATACAATCTGACTGTCACCCCCTGGCGTAAAGGCTTAAAACTTTGGTTAACGCTTTAGATAGAATTTGGGATTTTACAAAGAAATTATACTGAAGTTGTTTTTTAACTACCGGATATTTATTCTGTTATTACAGGGTAAAAGTATGATCGGTAACACTTTAGATTACATCAGTTGACATGTCCTGTAGTTACAGTCACAAACACTTAGATAATTGTTCAGTAGATCACACTCACCCTGTAATAACAGAACCTCCTGACATCTTGTTGCCCCGTATCGACATATATGTATTGGTGGGTGCTGTGGTGGTGCAGCGTTATTTAAAAAAAACATTACACCATAGTTACACAGTATGTTGTGGGCTGTAATCTAAATTGCTACCAAACTTTGATGCATCAAAATGCATCGATAATTGATTTATGACGGCATCGTAGCCCTCAGGAGCCGAAACAAATCGAATTGTAAAATGCCAAGAGATTCCCAGCTATAGCTGATATTAGCCTATCACAGCTACATCGCTATTGGCATATATCTTTTTATGAATATTTGATCCCTTCTCTTAATTCGGCTTTAATATATGCATGTATTGTTATATTTGTGTTCTTTTTTTAAATTAATAATTATTAAAAAATAATAGTGCCCTGATATCATTTTGGACAATAAAGTTTTTAAATGTAAAATATTGTGCCTTCATTAATTATCTTTGTCACAAGTGTTGACCACTTTTGAGGGATTACAGCCAAAAAAAAAAGTGTGTTTATGTATGTATTCTAGGGCTGGGTAATAAAACTGAAAACTTTATCAAGATAAAATGTTTAATTTAAGTTGATATCAACGATTATTGATAAGTTTAAATGACCAAAGAGAGATCAAGAAAGATGAGCCAGACAGCTTCAATTTATTCAGTTTATTTTGAATTTAACAGCCTTACTTTGAATTTAACTGCTTTGTTTATCACAGCACACAGGTAACAGACCTCACAGACTTTTAAAAAGAAAATACTGGCGAGCTGACCTTTCCTGTTTTTATTAACAATCGTTCCAGTCATTTTCTCCCTCTTCGCTGTTTCTGCTGTTGTGTCATAGTTTGATGGGCCAAGCGAACAACACATCTGTTAAATGATTGGTTGTCTGTGAGTCACTCGTAGCACACTCCATTATCAAAGTCTATGATACGCCGTTTATGAGTCAGGGCATATTTGTGGTGTGGTTTCATGGCGTTAATGCACTTAAATGAAACTTATGAACACTCTATTGAAGAAGGTTCTTATTGCTGTTGATGATTAAGTGTCTATTTCCGATATATATCACTATTATTTTACTGCCCAGACCTAATATATTCCGTATATAATTCTGTTGGCCTGTATATCAATATTATCCAATAGTAATATAGGTGTCAGCCCCAAATATCCAGTATCCCCAACCCTGGTTCTTTTGTCCCCCTGGTGTTGTCTTTTTCCCATCTCACATCAGCCTGTCAGTTTTGGTGTGATGGATTAAGTCTTAAAGGTTTCTGATGTGTGTGTGTGTGTGTGTGTGTGTCTCCCTTCTGCTGTCCTGTGTTTGAGTCAGGGAAAAATGTGCGTCCCCAACTGACACCTCGCCACATCTCATGCTGCCATCAATCAACGCAGCCGGTCCTGCTTCGTCCTCCTCCTCCTCTTCCTCCTTCTGGTTGCCGTAGCGTCTGAGATTTGCAACTCTGTGATACATTATTTGTTTGAGTTTGACAGAAAAAAAGCAGAATAGAGTAATGAATATTTAAGATCAGATCTGCACAAGAAAATCTTTGTGATGAATGACTATAGTTGAAATTTATCATATCTTGTGGTGTGTGTGTGTGTGTATTTATGTACATCTGTGCATTTTGCATTTTGCTCAGCTGTTTTATTTATAAGAAGAGCAGTGAGCTTGTCATGGCAATGCCTGAGGGGGACTTCTGTCTGCGTTTTGACAAAGCATAACACGAAGTTGGAGTTTTTGTGGGTGAGGAGCACAGCGTATGCTGGTGTGTTGTTGTTATCCTGACAGACACCCACTTCACAGCTCAGAACACACTCCTCGTACTCGTCCCGTCCTTGCATGCCGCCGGGGACAAACACCCTACATAAATACACGCACGCACACATATATGGGATCCGCACACTCGTACACGTGACTGTTCTCGTTCAGTTTGGTCAGCTTTTTCTGTTCAGAGGGCAGAAAGGTAGGAGAACGGGGAACAAAAGGGTGCTAAAAAAAGGTACCAGAAAGAAGGAGGGAGATGAGAAAAAATGGTATCTTATGAGCACTTTACCATTCAGACCAGCAAAGTAACATGTTGAGAAAAGAGAATGTCTTTAACGGGGTAGGCCGCTCTTGTGATCAGAAATGTCCTCATTTTGTTGGTCTGGTGGTTTGGTTGGTAGAGCGTTCGCCCCCTTTTGCAGAGGCTGTCAGTCCTCTACAGCGGCTGTGGGTTCAACTCCTGCTGTGGCCCTTTGCTTCAGTGTAATACCCCCACTGCTGTCCTATGAAATAAAGACATAAAAGCCCAAAGAAAAGTTTGGCCAGAGAGACAGAGCAGCAGAGCCTACCGGTTGATGTCTCAATCTTGTTGTGCTTGTTTTGGCCAACAGAGGAGGCTTCATCTTCTTCTTCTACTAACTACTTTCTGGTTTTAGAGAAAACTGCTGCGGAAAACTCGGCCAGAAGCGAACAAGTGTAAAGTGAGTCCACAACAACACACCAGGTAGAGTGGAGTGAGAAGAGTGAAGGAGCCTGCCAATTTATTATTCCAAGCAATGTTTTTGAGGTAAAATCCAAAAATAACAACAGTTACCATGGTCAAAATAGACTACATGAAACCGGAATCGTTCCCCTTTTTTAGTTCACAGATAACAATATTGGATATTTTAATGATTTACTGACCGTGACCAGTTTTCATTTTAGAAAGCTGGTCAGCTCACCCGACATTTCCCACAATGCACCTCAATAGCATCTTTTGTGAGCACCTGCCTGGTAGACATCCATGTTCTTTAAATTTAATGCCTGCTTTGTTTCACGTGAAGTCAAAAAACAATGTTTAAGTGTTTTTTATCAGATATGTGCTGTGCTATACATCAATATCAATGACAAAAAAAGTAATTTTGTAGGTTTGTGGGTATTTTTAATGTTATATTAGAGGAGGTGTTTGTCTGGGAATCGATTAAAAATGTTGAAGACACGGTGGCCTGGTAGTCCTCTGCAGCGGTCGTGGGTTTGACTGACCTGCATGCAGCCCTTTGCTGCATGTCACCCCCCCTGATTTCTGTCATTTATTCACTTATTTGTACTGGATCATATTTTATAGATAAAATATTTTCTGTTGTTTCCTGTGATGTCCTCTGTCTGCTCAACTTCAACTCTCTTCAAGTGTCCTGACGGACAGATAGCTTTAGTTTACTTGTTGCTTGTAGCTAACCGTGACTGTTAACTGGTGTTAGCAGGCAACAGAACTGGGCTCAGTAGCCTTAAACACAATATGCATGAGCAATAAGCCCTTTGCTAGTCGTTTCATGGGAAGAGTTTGTTTCATTCCCAAGCTGACATAACCCTGATGACATCGCTGTGACATCATTAGGGTTATTTCCTCAGACTTTAGGAAGTTCCTCAGAGCTAAAGAAGACATTATACAACAGTTTTTACAGGCTGAGCAGTGCTCCTCCTCATGATGAGTAAACTGAAGTTGTTGTGTGAGTTTGGTAGAGTGGAATAAACATGCAGCACCGGCTCCTGTGACAGCACACATCTGCTCTGCTGAAATGCCCTCGAGCAAGACACTTTCATTCCTACTTGCTTCAGGTTTTCTTCTGCAGCAGACTTTGTTGTGTAGTTGTAAGAACGGAGAATTTCCCTTCTTGGAAAAGATCAGAAGGACGAAATAAGAGATTTGTTTCCGTCTTTGGAAAGGGTTGACTGAAGCAGGTTTATTTTGATATTTATTTGTGACTGACGTGTGGTGTCTTTTTTTCGTCATATCTATTTCTGTTTGCAGGGATGGAGCCACAAATGTCAGGTTGGTTGTTCTGAATACTTGTAGCTCCCACATAAACCAAACTGTTGTTGTAGTGCAGTGAAGTTTAGAGCTGGGTTAATCAATAATTTTGTATTCACGTAGGATCAAATAAATATGTGTAATATGGCAGGTGTTGCTTTTACTGATGAACTCACACATACTAATCACATGACTCTATCCTGAGCTGAATGGAATAATTTAGCATCCAGCACCAGTCAACAGACAGACAAACTTAGCAACAAGCTGGTAAACATAGTGGAGCATTTATTAGCTAAAGAGACAGATATTTTTTCTCGTGCTAATGTTGCTCCATGGCTGCTGGTTGTGAAAATTGGTGCCTGTTTGCTAACAGGTTTATAAAATGATAATATGTCAGTGTTGTGTTTACAGCTTGCTGCCTCTGTTGGTCAGGGTGTCTGTGTGGTGGGATCTTGGCACTTACTATGTCCTGGTGGAGAAGCTCCTCACAGTCGTGTGAAAAGCTGCGGCTGGCAACTACACGTGTATTACGTCAGACATTTGTAAAACATGGTCTGTACCACAGTGTGTACCCTGCTGAGGTTAACAGGGCGAGTTAGAAATGGAGCAAAAGGGAGAGAAATGCAAACAAAACGTCATGTTTAGTTATTATGGATGGTTAAGTTCGGGGCAGGGTTAGAAATGGTTGTGTTTAGACCTCACATTACGTTAGAGGTGGTTAAGTTTACTTTAAATTTAGGTAGAGATTGGTATGGTTAAGGTCACGTACTCCCCTTTATTCAGCAACTGCATTACTACATGACAATGATGCAAGTTTGACAAACAAGGAAAGATGACTTTATATTAATGAAGTGAGCATCTATGTGCAGAGTTGGGGAAGTTAATTTGTAGAAGAAATCTAGCTGGGTCAACTAAGGCTACTTAGAAAAAGTAGTTCAAAGTACTTTGTGAGAATTGTTCAAATTGACAACGTGTGATAGGACATTATGACAAAATCTAATAAAGAAACGGGTGGATTATCCATGATGACAAGGTGGCTGTGTGAGCATGAGCACTGTTTTGCACGTGCACTGCACAAAGGTCAAGTGTGTGCCGGTGGCTGCCTGTACATGCAAACTCTCACAGCTATGAGGATGGAAGAAAAGTGGGCAGGTCTGGTCAAAGTCGTTTGTAGTTTCAGCAGCTAACTACACAAAAAATGCCAAAAAAGTAATGTGTGTGTCACATGGCAGCTGTTTAGCTATTTACACCCATCCCCCTGGTTGAGCTATAAAGAGCGAGTGGCACTTATAGCACATATTGTGTGTTTAACTATTTGAGTCTGCAGAATGTAGTTAAAATACTAGTTCAATTGCATGCAGTTCACAAGGCCTGGGTAATACAGCTGAAAAGTGTAAATCATGGTAGTGAATCAATATTGATAATTATCTATCATGTAGGCCATGACTGAGGACATGTTGTGTACTCCAAAGGCCGGAAGCAGCTCAGGTGATAAAATAAGTTTGTTTGAGAAGGCATTCCTGCAGTTTACACACAGCGCTGTTCTGATAATTGTCTGTGCCTCTATTTTCTTCTGCCTATCTGAAGTCAGTCACGCTGTAGTCTGACTCACTGGACGCACACCGCTGGCATAAGGCCTGCCATTGGTCACTTCCTTCAAGCAGCATGGCGGCGTCTGCTGTCTAGGTTTTCAAAGTCCCCAGGAAATGAGAACAACCTCCTGGTTGCAACCTACATGCTGAAAACAGCAAATTAGCGCCTGGGAACGCTAATGGTATGAATGTAAACAAGCTAGTCATACCAGAGCTCGCCTCCCGACCTGCAAAACTTCCACCACAACAAGTTCGCACTCAACATTATTTTGCAGCATCCTGGGCTTGGCACCGTGTATGTGTATGCATGGAGACAGACCTTTCTCCAGTGCTGAGCACTGTGGAGAGAGGTGACTAGTCATGGTGGCAGCAAGCCAAGCGTAACGTCCAGCTCTCCAGCAAGGCTTTCCTCTTCCACCTCATCAGGCTCCTTTCTACCCCGAGCTTCCTCCAAACGTCCGAGCCCCTCAACCTCTGATGATTGTTCGACTAAAAAAAGTCCTCCAAACTGCCGTACCATAGAGCTGACCTGTCCTTTATTTGTCCTGTCCTTGTCGCTGTTACATATCGCTCGTTTTATCTCCCAGGCCTGTTGTTCACTACTCACAAACACTGCCTATGTGGGATACAACAATCATTTTCATATTGAAATGAAATGAAGGGAGATAAAAGGTTGTCTGGAAGAAAAAGAAGTCGATAGAAAAGCAGATGCTGTGCTTTGGAAAATGGTGAGCAGCAATATAAACTACAGGCAAGGTGTAGTTAGTGGGATAAAACTTATCCTCTGAATCCCAGTAGGTGGATCTCAGGAGCCTGTGGGAACTGAAACACTGAACATGACGTTCTCCCGCACAGTGAGAAGAAAACACCATAACATACCAGCCTCTTTCTCACACAGCACTCATCCACAGTCTCACGTTACCACAAACACTTCCTGCCAGGTCTCCACAGTAAGCCGACATGAAAACAGGGAGAGAAGCGAGCAATTACAGTATCGCTGAAACTCCCTTCACTCCTCCGGCATCACGGGAGGTAGCATATCATTACAGCAAACACAGTCACACAAGTCTCATTCTCCCCTTTCTTCGACATTGTTTCACAATATGTAGAACGGGTGTAAACGCTTCACCTCTGGCCTGTAACTTGACGGTGAGACCCGGCGTTCGAACACCTTGTGTTGTACAGCATCGACTGCGCCCCTGTTGGGAGCTATAGAGCCAGACAAAGAGGCTCCTTATCGAGCGGGACTGCTGGGCCTTTGCTCCGGCTGGCAGGCTGCAGCACAGAGACAGAGACTGCTATTGGGATTGAGGTATATATAGAACATCAGGATGGGCTTCCTCTTTCTCCCCCTCTGCCTCTCCGCCCATCTGTCTCTGTGGTTTTATAAAGGGCCCTGATGGGTTGAGTGAGACAGGTTTGCACTGCTGCTGCAAGAAAATCCATTCATTAAATCCTAAAGTGAGGCAAAGTTTGTGCATCTTGTGTTATCACTTCTAAAAATAAGGTAGCAAATGGAATATCCAGTTACTGACTGTATTATTAGAGATAACAATGGCTCAATGACTCACTTTGTATAATTAAAAATCACACCTATATTAATCTCAATCCTTTTTAAGCTTTCATATGAAGCCTAAATGAGTTAGACTAACCCAGGCTAAGATGTAACAAGCGTTCAGCGTACCCAGGTGACACACATGGATAAAAAGCTTTTCTTGTTTGCATCGCAGCCTTTTTAAGTCGTGTGAATTTAGAAGAATAGACCAGCTTGGATGAAACTTTAATGAGGTTGTGCAGCAGCAGGGAAGAGGATATACAGTTTATAAGAAGAACAAATGGCGCTGTGAGATAATAAAACAAGTGTTACACCAACTTTACATATTTTAAATAATGCAACAGACAGAAAGAAAATCAGATTTTTTACGTTTAGGCAGATGCACTTAATGCATGTGTATTATAACTGTATTTAAAACATCATGTATAAACACTTCAGTAGAACAATGATTACCAACCATGAGTACTTGTGCCCCAGAGGGTACTTCTGCACAATGGGGTACGTTGAGAGATTGTGGAGTAGCTCAGTGTTTTTCCGGGACAAAAAGAAATTATGATTCACCCGCAGCAGGCAGCTGTTTTCAGTTGAAAAGCTCAAAAAACAAAGCTACATGCCCATCAGGGACAAAGTTAGTCAGTAGCTGGTGAAGCATTTAGCATCTAAAGAGCTAAATATACCCTTCAGGAGTCAGTGGAGACCCAAAAGAGCTGTAAGGAGTATAATATTTGGACGCCAGATCCGCCAGGTGGCCAGAAACACGATGCCAAACAAATGCTAATGTCTGCAGGATGTGTAAATAAGCAACTGTTTGCTAACAACTTCATTATATTGTTTGTTTGTTTGTAGCTTGTTTATGCTGCCCCCAAGCCAAGGATGGAAGTAACTAGTTACAACTAATCAAATTACTGTAATTATTATCATATTTTCGGTACATTTATTTTTTCTTACAGTCTGAATAAATATTCAAACCTTTGATTTACATTTTTGTAGCCAATAAGGCTGTCCGATTTTAAATGAGCCAATGAAAACCATGACACACAAACAGAAGAAGCTCTGCAGCAGTCTCAGGTTTGGAGAGGTGTCGCTTAAATGCTTAATGACGATTAATTGATTAATAATTAATCATTAACATCCCTAGAATGAATACTATTGATAATGCATACATAAAAAGTAACTAGTACTAGTTGATAATAGTTTATGAGAAAAATACTTTATACTTTTGTAACACCCGTAGTTACTTTAATTGAGTAATAGTAGTAAACAGTACTTCTACTTGAGTGTAAAGTTTCAGTACTCTTTCCATCACTGCCCCCTAGTGGCCAAAATCTCAGTTATTGACAGTTTAAATAACATTTAAAGTAAATTAAAATGAAGACATTTGGTAATGATGGGTGGTGTCATCAGACAGAAAAGGTTGAAAACAACCACTACACAACATTTGTCCATATTTCAATGAAAGTAAAAGCTAAAGAGAGGCTGGGGATTTGAGGAAGTCGTCCCATGGTACTTTTTTTGGGTGTGAAAATGAACGAGTAACACTTCCCTGAATAAGTGAGAACTGTGGTTGTTCTGGGCAGGTCCCACATGTAAAACTTCAAGAATATACACATTCAGTTCACTCTTCTCAGATAAATAAACGTTAATAAGGAAATAAGATTAGGGATGAAACGGAAAGAGAGCTTGAGGCCACAGATGTTGCTTTGCTCTCTGATCTTGTAGAGCTGCCCTGGCCTGGCGGACATTAGCGTTCCCTGGGGACGGAGGGTCATTGTCCAGGTTTCACAGGAGCCCTTTTAGACAGATGAGCAATGACCAACACTGTCCTGACTCAAGTTCTGGAGGAGGGGTTCTTAATGTCATTTCCTCTCCTGGTGTCACGCCTGTCATGGCTCTGTAGGACAGACAAAGGGAAAGGCACACACTTAATAATGATTGCATACACCTGGTTGTGTCTAGATGAGAACCCTAGATTTGCAAAACATCCAGAAACTGAACATCCATCCACTGACCTGTACGTGACATAGTCTTGAGTCAAGACGCTGACTAGCTTTGGCTAGACTGTTTGGTTTTAGATGGATTACATTAATAAAATACTCCTGTTGGGAAGCTTTTATTGCACTTACAGTAACATAACAAGTTGTTGTCAACTCGAGTAACGTCTCTGCTCTGCTCGGTTCATTGGTGAGGCACACAGAGGAGTAGAAAAAAGGGGAGAGAG
>JAJHUR010102685.1:0-15549 GCA_027495735.1 Lutjanus campechanus
GTTGATGTTGCTTATACAGGGGTGTGTTTGGTGCACGTTTTGCAGGAGGAGAGGAGAGGAGAGGAGAGGAGAGGAGAGGAGAGGAGCAACGGAGGCTAAAAAGGCTGTAAGTAAAAAGGTTAGAGAGAGAGCCCGAGGAGAAATCAATAGACAGAATGTTGACACAACCTTCTACTCATCCTATATTAACCACACCCTCGTGGCCTGTTGGAACAACACACACACAGATAGACACACGCTCACAGGGTCAAATGCACTCTGTGATGTATCATCCGGAGATTCGCAAGGGACTGTTAGAAGTGAGGAGGGAACATGTGTTGCAGTTAGGTGACTGCTGTGTATGTGTATGTGTGTGTGTGTGTGTGCACGTGCGTGCGCGTGCCTGTGTGTGTGTCACTGCTCCCTCCCCTCTGTGTAGTTAATGTAAAACGTAAAAATACTGCTGTAATTACAGCTGCTCCCCTGTCACTCTTATCTTTTTTATTTCCCTTCCTACGCTTTCTTCCGTTTTTTTCCAAGTCATTGTTTTGCAAGTCAAAAGTAAGTCTTAAGTCTTAGTAGTACAGCCCAACCGATGTGGGATTATTGAGACTTATATTGATAGCAATTTTTGAGGGGAAAAATTCACCAATAACCATTATGATGGCCAATATAGTGAATTTTTGAGATGGAATATAACAAAAAACGATTTTGCACTGATGTGACTAGGCACTGTGTAGCCTATTTTATTCAACAAATAATACATATTTTATATAACATGTTAAATAATTAAAAATATGCATATGCCAACTAATGTAAGGAACACTGAGAAAACAAAGATTAAAAAATGAAATCAATAGCTAAATAAATATCAGTGCTGTTCAGTATCAGTCAATTGCTGAATATTGTAATACTGTCAGTGAGTCAGGGGCAAGTTGTAAAACATTGTTTTTTGCATTATATGTTCTGTAAAAAAAAATAAAGTTTTCATATTCATGTTGGTAACATACATAAATACTGATACATCCTCAGTAGACCTATATCAGGCCAGTATCAGGCCGATATATCAGTATATCATTCAGGCTCTACTTTGCATTCAAGTCTCATGTTGAGTTTCCTAACAAGTCAAAATGCACTTTTCTGTGAAGGTAATGTCTTTTTTTTTACAACAGAGCCTTGACTTACTAACTTGAGTTACTGCATACTGCACTTTATTATTTTTTCTGACCACCACGTAGTTTTACTTCACTAACAAGATCAAATTTGGTATCTTTTTTCTTTTTAATTCCTGGTTCCCTCCTTCAAGTTGATTGGATGCTGTCAGATTGGTTCAAACAAAGTGGATTCTGGAATTAAGTGATGACTTGCTGACAGTTAATTGTGTTCATGTTAAGGAAAAATAAATTGATTTATGGATTCATACTTCTTAAATAACATACTTTTTCACTTTTTGGTTTGGGGGCAGGTATCAAGTATTGTTAAGTGAAAATTTTAAGTAAAGTCATGACTCGTTGGGGTTAAAGTCCAAGTCAGGTTGCAAAGCTTTTTTGATTGAGTTGTGTCTGAAGTTATCAAATTTGGAAGAAGAGGGAAGAGGTAGGAAGGGAGGAAGGAGGAAAAGAAAGAACCAGAGGTGTGGACTCAAGTCACATCACTTAGACCTGAGTCAGACTCGAGTCCTGTGGTTCTTTCTTTTCCTTCTTCCTCTCTTTCTTCCTTCTTACTGGACCTCTGTTCCCTCCCTCCATCCATCATACATGTCATCTTCTAGTCATTTATGTATTTTTTTTCTTGCACTTCAATATCTGTGTGCAAACTCTTGCTAGAGCCGCGTTCCCACTGCAGGAACTTTCCCGAGAGACTCAGAACTTTTAGAGGAACTGCACTTCCACCGCAGGGAGCAAGGCTTAAATTAATTTCTGGGGACAATTTTCTACCCAGCAAAAAGGCCCTGGACGGGGGGTAGTACTTTACACAAGCACAGGAACTTTGGGGGTGAGTCTTGCAGCGCTGGACATTTGTGGCTGGTAGGGTACTCTTAGCATTTTATTTCAACCACCAATTTTAACCAGTCTGCTTTTCTCAGTGTGTTTCAACACATCAACATGGAGTTACAGAGGAAAGCATAAGCAAAGTTAAGCGAGCTGAACATTCACACACAAAATTCATGAGTAAAAACAGACGTCAACCTTTTAGTTCCTAAAAGTTCCAGGTACTTTGGGTGGAAATGCATTTCAGCTCTTTTTTCTTTTGTGCTTTCACTCATCCTGAATGTCTCCTTTCTTCATTCAGTTTTCCCTCCTCATCTCCTTTCTTTCCTTTCCTTCATTACGCATCTTCTTTAAATCACTTAAAAGTAGTTGTTGCATAGAGAAACTGGTTAACTATTCACGCATGGCCTTGCCTTAACCTGAATACTTAATGCCTCGCACATGTTGATGTATTATTAAACACGTGCATCACACGTTGCATTTTCATACTACGGTTTACATTAAGCTTACATACATTAAACCATGCATGCATTCAGTGTTTCCCTTTATTCACAGGTGTATCAACGGTACACACACTCACTCACACTGCTCCCAAAACTGAACAGTCATTCCACAACTGACATCTTGCCACATGCTCTCATAATAGCAGAGGAAGTGTGTGAATCTCAGTGCATGCTTAATGCATAAGTGTGTGTCCATTATATTGCATGTATACTCATAAATATAAGATGGGAGTGGAAGCTGAAATCATAAGTGACAAAAGAGCAAAGTGTTTCCTTATGGCATGGGACCTAACGATAACACTGGTTTACACAACTTATACTCACAACACTGGCCTCTGTGAATACACACACAAACACAGAGCTAAAGAAGGTTAGTGGATGTATAAATTGAATTGGAATTTTGTTAGATGTGTAACCAGAATTAAAATTTTTGAGGTTGCACAAATAAAAGAAGGACAAGAAATATCCTAAATTTATGAAAAAGTTAGGCTTAAAGGAGAAGACTTTTCAAAGGGGACAATCAGCTGCACTGATATCAGAGAAGTAAGCATTTCAACTTAACATCTGATGAGATATCACAGTCATTTTATGATTATTACAGTAAATATATGAGACAATATTTTTTTCCTTTAAAAGTGGCATTGCTGTCTTCAGTGTGATTTCAGGCTGTTTATTGAATGTCCACCAGTCAGTCTTGTTACGGTTACCGACAGCATCTTGTGTGCAATATTTGTAGCAAAAAAAATCAGCATCAACATCCCAGCGGTGTGATTTCAGCAGTACTCCTACAGGCTCTGGGGTTTGCATTGCTTCAGGGGATTCAGGCTGAAATACTGTATGTCTATATATGGTAAGAGCTGCTGTAGCAATTTGGAGACCAGGACCTCAAAATCTGCCAAGTACAATAAATACACAGCACTATGTTTTGGTGACATTGCTGCAGGAAAAAAATGACAAGTCGCTGTGACATTACTGACACGTCGTCCAGGAACAACAGCACTTAGTGTCCAATGGATGGGGACAGCTGACTATAAATAACATCCCAAATGTTTACATTTTAAAGTGCTGTCAATATGTGCACTCGTAGTGCTGCATAGCTGCAGCAGATCGTCACATCCTCATATCTAAAAAATACACTCCATTTTGATGACCTCTACTCTTTCGCATAAAAGCATCTGACAAATATATGTAATGTAATGAAATGTTCATATTGATAAATGTATGTTATGATCTTCCACTGACAGGATTGATATATTTGTTATTGCACAGTTAACAAATGACATGACTAAAAATAACTGACATACAGTATTATTGTCACCTTGTTGTGTTGTGTGTTGGAAAACAGTTGCCTGTACACACATGAAGCAGTGATGAAGCCACATTAGCAATGGATTTGTGTAAGTGGCCATGCAACAAATATAAAGTTCACCAGCTAGTTGCTAACGTGCACAAAGACTATTTAGATTATTTGTATCTGTGTCTGTTCAAGCAACAAAATAATTTGTCTCTGTTTTCAGATACATTTCTTTTAGCTAAACTAAGTTTTATGAATTGTCCCAAGCCCAGCACCAAAATAAATAAATAAATAAATAAATAAAATATTTATTAATCAAATGATTCTGTTTTGCATCAGAAATAGAAACTCTACAGTAAATATATACAAGAATATACAAATATCCTTCAGTTGAAGAAACTTGGTGTGAGAAATCATTGATTTTACATCGCCTGCAAAAATAAAACAGGCACAAAGACGCTAAAATGCTATATAGAGATGAGAAGAACTGCAAAAAGATGATCCGTTTCTGTTATTTTAGCACTAATGTAAGAGGAGATTCCTTTGAAATTACACAGTCATTTGTGTTAATATAAAAGTATTGATTAGAGTAGCTTCACATAGTTTTAGAATAAAAGAAACCCAATCTTTAAAAAAAGACGTCGCTTGTTTTATTGGTCTCTGTTGGGGCTTTTGTTTCAAGGGATGCTGATGTTTAGACCATTTTAAACACTCATTTGAGAGGGTCTTGAAGAAGTGAATGCATTTGGCACTCGTAGCTATGCTGCATCATACTTGATGTGATGTAGTACTGAATTTCAGGTGTTTTGGGGGCAGGTGACACTCTAAGTCAGCACTGACAGTTTATGAACTGATGAATGATGCTTTGACTGACAGTCAATTAGAAAGATGGCCGCAGCAAGTAAGATTTCAATATCTTACATATTATCAGAAATTATATTCTATAATAATTCACGTAATTATTTTATTTATTAATGTATTTTATTTTTTGCATGATTTTTTTTTTTTTAGCATTTTGCTCTTTGAAAGTCACTGTCACTAGACTACGTTCACAGCAAACGTTTTTGATCTACCATAGTAGACAAAGCACAAAGTGTTGCTAATAATATTTATGACGGCTCTCTTTAAGTCATGTCTCAGTAAGTCGTGAGAGTGACAGTGAGCCAGCAGGCATAATACCAGGACGATGACACTGAAGCAGCTAAATGGAATTTAGTCATCATTAATTTTATTATTTACACCTGTGGTTTTCCCACTGTGACACGGCAAAATGTTTTCTGAGAAAATCCGTGCTGCAGTACCGCCCACACTGTGTGAATGATGAACGATCTCCTGCAGGAGCAGAAACACCCTTGCAATTAGTTCCGAAGACGCCTTCAGACACTCTTTGCCATTCAAAGTGTGTCCTTTATTATGGTGATAAAACTGCTGCTGGTACAGTGTGTGGTCTTATGTGACAGTAATATTAGATGGCATTCTTTGAAAGATCAGGGGTGCGGTCTCCTCGCTGTGCTGCATCTGAACTTGATAGGTAGTGAGAGCCAGTGTTTGGCGACATTACTGTTGCATGGCGCTTTCTGGAAGACCGCTGCTTTTAATTAACAACAGCTGCAAGAGGCTTTTATAATGAGGGGCTCTCTCAGACCTAATTACTTGGCTTTACTGTTGCACATACAAGCCGACACACACACATACAGCCACACATCTCCCCTACTTCAGGCCAATTAGAGATTCAACATTTAACCGCTCTTTCTATCCTTCTGACTCTCCTATTTCCTGCTTTCTCTTCCTCTCCAGTGTTTTCTTCTAATTGGTCGTCTTGGGTTCTTTCTGTGAAAATCTACTATTTACTTTGGTTTCTAATGTTCAATCTTTATCTCTTATCGCTTATTTACTTGGAGTCCCAGACCCTGCAGGCTCTACCATTAAGCAGCGTCTGACGCCCATGACTCACCCAGTATGTGGCAGCTTTCTCTAAAATCTCATTTTACATCCCTGGAATTCTCAAGGTTTGTTTTCCTCTGCATAATTTGGCTTCTAATCCAGTGAGCAGGCTGGTTCAAGTGGCTTAGATCAGCTGTCCCATTAGCCTATTGCTGTTCGGACCAGTGATCAGGTCATGTGGATTCATGTGAAGTTGTGAAGTCTCTTTTAGACTGGACAAAAAAGCCCACTAATACCCACTATCATCTGGATTTTGTCTTTAATGGGAAAGGAGACAATCGACATCTTTCCCAAGTCCACTGACTCTGTGGTAATCACAAGTATTTATCAGCACCACTGACTGGCAGCAATGGAAACATGAGACCCAGGTATAGGTGTACATTTAACTGATAAGTGCTCGTCTTTAGTCAAGCATCTGTAAAACGCTGAGCGTTACTGTACATTTCCCATAAATGCTTCACAATAAAAGTCCCCTTTTATTTTGTTATCAAAAGGTTTTTATTATGAAGCTCAGCAGTAACTTAATATGAATCCCATAAGCTGAACATAAACATAAAATTAAAAAAAACATAAAATAAAGCAGATACCTGAAAGTACAAACTGCACAACAGGAGAGAAACTAAACTTCAAACTACAGAGATTCAGTTAGAAACTACAAAAGTGCTGAGAGCTGAACACAGGCTTGTAAAAACCTCTTTCTGTCTGGTCGCCTGCACACACAAGTTGACTCTCAGCTGTCCAGTGCACATCAGAAAAAGAAAAAAACAGAAAGGCAAACTTATGTACTGGCAGTGGGAAAAGGTGAATCGCCTATTTTTAGCAGATGTATTCACATTTAAAATCTGCATTTAAGTGCTAATTTTGGTGTAAAAATGGTGTACATGTAGGTGCAAAGTCAGTCAGAACAAATGTTGATGTAATTTACTGTCTTCGTACAGGAATTGCTCTTCTTCTTGTTTTATCATAAAATGTTTCTGCCTGTGACTCAATCTGGATTCTTCATTTACAGAAATGAATACAGTCAATACTCATCACATAAACAATGGCCAGTGTTCTGCAAACGTCAATATACAATCTTAACAGACTTAACATTTGTTCATTTCAACGAGTTTTCAAAGGCTGGATAGTTTTTGTGCTGCGCCTCCTGTGGCAGGTATTGACTCACTGATTTGTTTATGCCTGCTGAAGGTCATTTCATTCATACTCATGCATAAATATGGCCCTCTAAATGTTAGCATAGCCCTCTGATATTTAAGGCTCTAATGGACTGTTTGACTCAGACGCAGTCGGGATGAATGTTAGTTCTGCTGTGCAGAAGTCTGCTGTGCTTGACCTTTTAAACTCCCCTCTCACAATCATTAGAAAAAGAGATACATGCTGAGAGGGAAAAAAGAAATAACTGGGACGTAAAGTAATCCACAGACACAGAGCACACTTCCTTCCTTCAAAACCCTCTAATATTGTCTTTAAACATCTGTTTTGTGTAGTTGTGTTGTTGTGAAGTACACCTGTACAGCTAACTGACCTGCAGCCCAGTATCCTCAGACATTTGTTAGTGTGCATGTCCAACAAAGCTGAATCTGCTCATCACTAAAGCACCCAAGTCTCAATGTTGATATTTAAATTGTGACATACACTTACTGTTTTACTCAGGTTAATCTCCACCATATTCAGAGATGTGCAGAAATACATCAAAAAGTATCATATACATATATTTAATGACACCAGTCATAAACATTCATAAAGACTTCTTTATGTTCACATGACAGGTGTCATGAGATGGTTATGACAGTCTTATGCACACCCCTTCAAAAGTGTTACCATTTTTTTAAGTCACGTAGCATGCTGACAAAACTGTAAATGATTAATACAGTAGGCTACATAAGAGTTACTGTGGAACTTTAAGAAGCAATATTACCATTATCACTGTAATAACCACGAAGCGTCCAAAATAAAATGATCTAAATAAAAATGTCTTCCCACTCAGTAACTTTGCCTGGGAAAATGTAAACAAAGGGCTTGCTCAACACTCTAAAAAATAAAACCCTGGCTCAACTTAAGAAAATGAAGGTAACAATTTGCAGCGATCTTTTTAAGTCATTCCAACTCAGCTATGATTGAGTAAATCCCAAAAGACTTTTAGAGTTTGACCAACTCAATCAGTTTAATACAACCAACTTGATTTGTTTTGTCCTCTACAAGCTTAATTACGTTGGACCAACTGGTGCTATTAAGTAGTCAAATAACTTCATTTCAGTCATTCTAACTTATTTATTTTACTTTCAGTCTACTCAGACAAATCCATGCAAATTGTTACTTTAATTTATTTTAGTATTAATAACTTATTCAATTTCAGTAAGAATAAATTACACTTAATTCCAGTTTTATGATCAAACCCTTCATTTTAAAACCAATAATCAAATTACATCCAACGATTTTCATACCATCATCTGTGCCCAGAATACACATACACATACTTTTCAGACACTTGAAAGTCTTTTTCAGTTCTTTTGAGTGGCTGAGATTGTGTGTATCAGCCCTGTTAGTGAGGATTACACAGGCTGTGGGTACAAAACTAATGTTTTCTCCTCATTTGTAGAAATGAAGCAACTTTTATAGAAACTCCAGTTTGTAGGCAGTTTGTATTTGTGAAGGAACATTAGTTTTTATCATAGACTCTTCAGGACCAATAAAATCATTATTAAATTACTAAAATCATTTTAAAATAATTATTTTGTGTCAAATTGTTTATTTATTTATTTTTTAATGTTATTTTTTCTGGCATGTTGTTAAATAATAAATATTATAATATATTGTGTCAAATAAATGTGTGACAAATATTTATTTTTTGGAGTTAAGTAACCATGTAAAAAGCAGGATGATTCAAGACCTGCATCATCCTGACGGGATTATTTTCACAATAATGACCTGCTCACTGTACATTATCCCTCACTGATAATACTCAGTCAGACAACAACATGAAGAATACTTAACAAAGTTCTACAGAATTACAACTCGACAGACAGTGTGTTGTTTTTTTCATGCACTTATTTATTTATTTACAATTTACCAGGAGAGACATCAGGCAGACACAGAGGCAAAGTCCTGACAGAGTGAGACCAGACAACAGTTCTTTTGATGGAAAGTGCACTACTCCAAACTACCCCAAAAAATACTTACCCCAGTTACCCCAACCCAGGCATGTACAAACTATTCCATGAGGGGCCATGTGGCTGCAGCCACTCGGCCCTTTGTGGAATACTTTGTACATGTCTGCCTAACCCCGAACCCCTAACTGATTATACTATAATTACTGTAATTTGAGTATTTGTAAGCAGTTACGGGGGGTTAGGCAGGCACGTCCAAACTATTCCACAAAGGGCCGAGTGGCTGCAGGTTTTTGCTCCAACCAACCAACAGCACACCTGACTTGACTAATTATCAGTTTGCAGGCTGAAATTAGTTCATTAAAAGAGTCTAGGTGTGCTCCGGCTTGGTAGGAACAAAAACCTGCAGCCACATGGCCCTTCATGGAATAGTTTGGACATGCCTGGGTTAGGGTAACTGCAGGGTAATTTGGATTACCCTGAAAAATACTCAAATTACAGTAATTAGAGTAAAGCCCCAGTTACGGGTTAGAGGTTAGGCAGGCATGTACAAACTATTCCACAAAGAGCCGAGTGGCTGCAGCCACAAGGCCCCTCATGGAATAGTTTGTACATGCCTGGGTTAGGGTAACTGAAGGTTTGGGGTAATTTGGAGTAGTGCTTGTCCATTTTCGGTTGTCTTGGTCTCGTTGTTATGCTGTCTCACACCTGGACTTCCCTCTGCCTCCTGTCCTTATACTGCCGCCGGTGTTTTGGCGTAAGTGCCTTTTTGAAGCGTCTCCATAAGGACACCTTTGGCACTGGTTCCTGGACTTGGACTTGGACCTGGACCTGGTCTGCTGGTTCTTGGAGGGTTGTTGGTGGAGTCTCCTGTTGGACGTTTGGACCTTCAGGGACGTCCAGTCTGTCCTGGTTGCTGTCAGGTGTTTCAGGGACGTTGACTGGCGTCTCCTGAAGGTCCTCAGTCATCTCCTCACAGTTGGCCGATGGCTCCTGTGTTATGTCCGTTGTGTCCTGGACTATTTCAGGAGTCTCTGGAGGCTGCTCACATGTGTTGGACTGTGTGAGCAGCTCCAGAGTCTCTGCGAGCATCTCCAGAGTCTCCAGCAAGTCCTCATTGGCCAGTTTCTGAGCTTTTAGTTGGTAGGCCAGGTCGAGGTTTGTGGAGGTCTTTTCCTCAAGCTGCCGCTTCACGTCCTCCAGCTCTTTTCTATGCTCCACTTTTTCCCTCTCTCTGTCCTGCTCGAGGGCAGTCTTCTCAGCCTGCAGCTGGTGCAGGAGTTGCTCTAATCTCTCCACCTTCTTCTCAAGCTGCATCCTGTGGCTGTTTTCCTCCTGCAGTTGTTCTTTTGAGTTTTCTAAGACTGACTCAGTCATGCTCTCAGTGGACGTCATGTCGTTTCTCAGGCGGTTTCTTATCTGCCAAGTGTTTGTGTTGAGTCAAGATATAGGGCTTATATGCAAATAATTGATGACACCGTCTTTTATGATGTCACCGTCTTTTATGATGTCCCATTCCAGAATTCTTCATCTCTTTTTTTTTTTTTTTTTTTCCCCCAACATTCTGAGGAATGGAATTTTGAAAATAAATAAATAAATAAAATGGCGGTCATAAAAAAGAATGTGAACTGAAAAACCTGATTTGATTAAAGCAGTTATAAAATGATGAAAACAGATCCATGTTTCATTATTTACAACATTTATCCTTTAAGAAGAGTGGCGTCAAGGCTGGAAGTAGCAAAAATTAACTGAATTTTAATCTACTATCAAAGAAAGATCTGAAATACAGTAAGATTATTTTATGAGCACGGTCCACATGTTATCTGTGTTTATATGTGTTTAATATGTAGGCCTCTAAGTCTTTATGTTTCAGACTGTCAGAGAATTTCCAATATTTTCTTGTGCAAATACCTTTTTTTTAAGTTATATTTTTGGGCTTTTTATGCCTTTATTGATAGGACAGCCGAAGAGTAGGCAGGAAAGGGGGTGAAGAGAGGGGGATGACACACAGCAAAGGGCCGAAGGCGGGAGTCGAGCCAGTGGCCACTGCAGAGGACAGGCAGCCACATATGAGCACCAGCGATGGCTGGAATGAAGAGAAACAAGAAACAAGAAAAAAGTCAAGGGGGAGGGATGTAACAAAGAGGATTTAAAAATATATTAGAGGAAAGATTTGGCAGACAGGAATCTTTTTTTTTTTTTCTTCCTCTCTTCTCCGTTACAGGGAGAAGAAGGATTTCGAGCCTCTGGACACAAGCCTCTGACTTTTCTTTCCACTCTTACAGAAAACAGACTTCATTTCCAAAGACCAGCGATATTTGTGTGGCCCCTTCACGTCTGTGAGCCAAGAATTAAAAAGACTGTTAGCACCCCGAATAACTTTATCTCCAGTACGGTTTCTGATTTCAGTCCTCCATGTTTTGAGAAACCTTGCGTGAGAAGCATTTATTTATTTAGGCAGCAACATTCGATCAAATCTTCAGTCTTAATGACTCCAAACTCTCTCTGTTCTGCCCACCTCGCTAACAGTCGGTTAACTGATTAATCATTAATAAGTTAAAAGATACAAAACGTATTTTCTTTTTTTTCTGATTTTTTGTCATTTTTTTTTATCATTTTAAGTTTCCTGCAATTACAGTAGTTTCTAGACTATTGATTAAATATCGATTAATACGAGTCGTCCCTGTGGCTCGACTGGTGCTGAGGCTGACAGTCCTCTGGTGCAGCTGCCGGTTCGGCTCCTGCCTGCGGTTCTTCGCTGCATGTTGTGCCCCCTTTTCTGTCAGCTCTTCAACTGTAAGATTAGACTGTGGTTGTTCTGGGCAGGAGCCCACTGTCATGGTTTGTGGTTTTTGTTGGACAGTTCCTGTCCTTAACTCTTGTTACTGTGACTTTACTTTGTGTCTTTGTCTTTTTCTCGCCCTTTTTGTTTACCATTTATGTAAACTGTGTCTCAGTGTGTTCTTCTGTTTTCCTTTTCGTGCCATCTGCTGTGTTTCAGACCTCAGTTTCATTTGTTGGACTTTGGATTTGTTTTCATGGACTTTGTCCTCGTTGTAATTGTCTGTTTTTTGGACTCTGGATTTGATCTGCAACACTAAAGACTTTTTCTTTCTTATTAAATTTAGTTGAACTACTGCTGCTCTGCCCTGTCTGGATTTTTTGGCTCTGTTGTGGACCAAGCAGTCCAAACACAAAGAACACAAGTTTAAATGATGTGCATCAGTGGCCATGTTTACATGCACAGTAGTTTCCACTAATATTCAGAATATGAATCATGTAAACAGCATATTCTGATTAAGACATGTGGGATATGCTCGTATTATTCTGGTTTGAGGAGCATTCTTTGGACATGTAAACATCAAATCCAGAATATGTGTCTCAGTTGGGGTTTTTACAGCAGTTTTTGATTTGATTGGTTTGTGCTATTGTTATAATTTTGCATCTTGTAACATTTTAGGGGTAATCTTTGATTTAACATGACAAAACTGAAGTGAAACTTGTTTCTCCATTTAACAGTCTGCTCTATAATGTGCATAGGTAGGCAACTGGCACATTTTGTTAAGTTGGTCATCAATAAAATCAGCAGTTTAACATTTCTCTTGTTTTTTTTTTTATTATTCACAGGATGATTCTGTGGAAGGAAGGAGAGGAGCTATTTGTGGCTTAGTGGTGTATCTCAGAGAAGAGGAGGAGGATCTCTTTACAAAGCAGTTAGTCAGTAAATCACTTCAGTTCAGACACAAATATAGTTTGTTTTCCTTTTCTTTTTGAATTTGATGATTTAAGTGTTTACATTGAGTCTCACTTTCTTATACCAGGATGGTGGCGTCATTAATGAAGTGATGAAGAGGTGCCTGATGTCCAGTCCAGTCAGCACAAGAATCATGAATGAGGTAATAAAAGTCTTAAAAGACCTGTATGTACCTACAGCCTGTGTAATCCTCACTAACAGGGCTGATACACACAATCTCACTCAAAAGAACTGAAAAAGACTTTCAAGTGTCTGAGAAGTATCTGTATGTGTATTCTGGGCACAGATGATGGTATGAAAATTGTTGGATGTAATTTGATTATTGGTTTTAAAATGAAGAGTTTGATCATAAAACTGGAATTAAGTGTAATTTATTCTTACTGAAATTGAATAAGTTATTAATACTAAAATAAATTAAAGTAACAATTTTCTGAGTAGACTGAAAGTAAAATAAAAAAGTTAGAATGACTGAAATGAAGTTATTTGACTACTTAATAGCACCAGTTGGTCCAACGTAATTAAGCTTGTAGAGGACAAAACAAATCAAGTTGGTTGTATTAAACTAATTGAGTTGGTCGAACTCTAAAAGTCTTTTGGGATTTACTCAATCATAGCTGAGTTGGAATGACTTAAAAAGATCCATGAGCACCTTCATTTTTTAAGTTGAGCCAGGGTTTTATTAAAGTGCATCTGATTTGAGAATTACAAATAACTATATAGAAATATTCGATCTTTTTACAGATGGTCTCATTAACTTTTGTAGTTCATATAGAGGCATGAGTAATGGGAACAGTTTCATAACTAGTTAAAAACTCCTTATAGTAGCTGTTACATACCCTTGTTAACCAAGACAGTAACACAACAACCCAGAATTGAATGGAGTCAGAGTAGAGGTGGCAAAATATACAGAAAGTTTATTTACATCATTTTTTCTTCGTTATATTTACAAACACAGGTTTTCAACAATGTGGGGGAGATGGGACAAGGTGGTTGTGCCAAACAAAAGAAATAAATAGAACAAAACTGGGCCTAAGTAATTTCTATCTCCTAAAAGAAAACACAAACAAAAGACCTAACTGTCTAGTCTAACAAAAGAGCTTCACCAAAACATACAGGGGTGGCACCAACCAATAAACCTAGTGTTTCTAGACAGAAAATAACTAAGTGTGTGAAATAAAATGTACAGGGTACCCCAAACTCACCTAATGTCCTCCAATCTCCCACCACAAACCTTTTTACAGCACAAAGGCCACACAAGGCCACAGACAGCAGCAGGCAGGCTCAGAGCAGCAGAGACAGAGATTTGTCTTCTCAGCCTTCTTATAGACTGCTCTCGCTCCTGATTGGACAGCTCCGAGTTCAAAAGGACCAATGAGGAGCCTGTCCATGTCCTCACAGGTGACTCCATATGAAGCCTCATCACCTGAAGACAAAAGAGGGGAGGGGGAGAGGAAAAACACACAGACAGGAGGGAAAACAGGCTCTTATCCTGCCTGGCATGTAACACCCCCACCCATACAAGTCCAAACATAAGGTTTGGAACTACAATACTACAGCTTAACTACCATAGTTACATAGCACGTGACAATGCATCAGCAAGAACATTTTCAGACCCCTTTTTATGACAGATCTCAAGGCTGTAGCCCTGGATGATCAGGGACCAACGCATAAGACGCTGGTTATGGTTGTACATCCTGGAAAGGAACACAAGAGGGTTATGATCTGTGAAGACTTTAATAGGCTTAGCACTTGACGTAAGGTAAACTTCAAAATGTTGCACGGCAAGCAACAGTGCAAGTGCCTCCTTCTCAATGGTGGAATACTTAAGTTGATGTTTGTTAAACTTGCGAGAAAAGTAACTCACAGGATGATCAACGCCCTGTTTGTCCTCTTGCAGAAGAACAGCTCCAGCCCCAGCAGCACTGGCATCAACCTCAAGCTTGAAAGGCAAGGAGAAATCCGGGGCAGACAGAACAGGAGTGCAACACAATATACCTTTAAGGCTCTCAAAAGAATGTTGGCACTCACTTGACCAAACGAAGGGCTTTGAGGGACTGGTTAAAGCAGTTAGCGGTGCTGCCACAGAAGAAAAGTTCTTGCAGAACCGGCGATAGTATCCGGTCATCCCAAGGAAACGACGCAGCTCTCTCCTGGTTGTTGGGACAGGAAATGCAGCAATAGCCGTGATCTTTGCGTCTACAGGACACACCTTCCCTCGGCCAACCTGCTGTCCAAGATAGAGAACAGTACCTTTCCCAAACTCACACTTAGCAAGATTGAGTGTTAGGGATGCAGTTGACAGGCGTTTAAACACTTCCCTCAAGGTTGTCATGTGGCTAGCCCAGTCATTAGAATACACCACAATGTCATCTAGATATGCCCGGCAGTTTGAAACACCTCCTAGTACTTTATTTACCAGCCTCTGGAATGTAGCAGGAGCATTACACATTCCAAAGGGCATGACTGTGTACTGGAGGAAGTTGTCAGGGGTCACAAAAGCAGAAATTTCTGAAGCACGTGGTGTTAAAGGGACTTGCCAGTATCCTTTTAACATGTCCAGTTTACTGACATATGTTGCAGGTCCAATCTCATCAATGCAGTCATCAATAAGGGGTAATGGATGTGCATCAGGGACAGTTACAGCATTTACCTTACGGAAGTCAGTACAAAACCTTGGACTTCCATCCGATTTTGTATCTAGGAGACAAGGGGAGCTCCACGGACTGCAGCTAGGCACCGCAAATCCATTCCGCACCAGGTAGTCAACTTCCTTTTTCATGACATCTCTCTTAGCGGGACTAACTCGATAGGCACGCTGCTTGATAGGGACAGGGTTAGTGAGGACAATATCATGAGTTATGGCAGACGTTTGTGAAGGAATGTCACTAAATAGGCTTGGGAAGTCATGTATGAGCTTCTCAACATCCTCACGCTGGCTATCAAGGAGATGAGACAAGTAATGGGGCAAATTAGATAA